>JAPYYV010003137.1:0-37307 GCA_030522625.1 Copidosoma aretas
GGGGGGGTCGTGGATGAATTGCGGGTGGTTTTTTATTTATTTGTAAGAGGAAAATCAGTAATTTCGACCGAACTTTAATATAAGATAAACTAAACAAATTGTACCTTATTTTTTAGAGGGTTTGCGGGGGTTGTCTTGGCGTCGTATAGGGGGGAAAAAGAAATCAAGGGGGGTGGGGGCGGGTTTGCCAAAATCACTGCAAAGGAGAGTGAGATATAGATACACACATATGTATATGTATGTGTATAAACTAGTAGGGCTCTGCTCCCTGCACGCTCCGCGTGCCAACCACCATGCTCGATTATAATTTTTAATAATGAGAGGTAGGGAATTTCTATTTTAATTGTAAACAAAACTGAAATCACGCCTTTTTGGGTTCGCTTTGATCATACTCGATAGAAGATGTTTGTTTGTAGTTGTTTGGATGAAGGGAGGGTCTAACTTTGACTAGTCTACAAACGTGGAGAAATTAATCAAACTTTACCTCCATTTTAGGGCAAAAAGGGAGGTCTAATAACCTTTACACAACCCAACATTAACCTATTACTTCTAATAAGGTGGTGTAAGGTGTATATATAAGAGGTAGTTTGGACAGTCCCTTTTAAATCACTAAATAATCTAGAAATATAATAATACACTAATTAATTTTCCATGCACATACCGTATAAACCCTTCGATAGCATAATATGAGAGCATTAGTTAAAAAAATTTTTTTCTTTATTTTAACACTATTTTACTTTTTAATTCAATACAGTATATACTTAGTAATCAAATTGATAGTAATGAAAAAATTTTGCATGTTAAATTAGTCATTTTAGAATGATTGTTCCAGATTTTCAAGAAAAAATGAGCTATAAGTATCATTTTAATCCAGCTATCATTCAATATTTCTACAAATATTCATTTTGTTTGAATGTATCATTAATGGTATACCAATGAATACAATCGACAAGATTCTTGTATATTGGTAGAGAGAATAATAGTTTAAAATTGTATACGAGATTATTTTTCCCAAGACTTTTATTTCCAAGGCAATGAGTAAATTAATTTTTTTTGGTCAAGAGTACTCTTTACAATTTTTAATTGATTTGTTAATTGGTCCATACATTGTATTAAAAATGTGTGTACGAAATTCAATTTCTTTAGAATTAACGTTCTTTTCTTTATCGTCTCTTTTTGGCATCGGTAAATCAAACATTTTACAAGATTTTTCTTTTTTTTTTTAATCTTATTTATATGCAAAAGAGTACATTCTCATTGTTATCAGAGAAATTTTGTATGGTTTTGATTTTTGATTTGCTCCAAATTTTATTAACTTAAATGTTTTTAGAAATCGAAAACCATGCAAAAATTGTAGTTTTTATTGAGGTATCGAAGAGCAATAGCTTACAGATGCTTAAAGTTTTGCGAAATATAATTATTACTCTAGACTGTAAAGTCTTATATTTGATTGTATTATGTGTTTTTAAATCATTAAATGAAATTGCTTCCCTTACTTTATTAAATATTATTTCCGAAAATCAATCTTTTAAAATCTTTAGAAGAAACTATGTTTAATCTTGCTATTATTGTATAATTTTTATCTTTTCTTCCAAAATTCCGATTATTTGTTAGAAATTTAAGATTTGGGAATGTAGACGTTTCTCTAATTTTTTGCAAAACATTATTTTTGTTTAATTCAACCATGCCGTAGACGATGTTTGCCGATTGTTTGTTGCACTTACGATCTTGTATTCTTTGAAAACCGATTTTCGTCTACTTTTAATATATACCGCTCAGTTCATTGGATTACGACTTTCTCATCGAATCCTCAATTATCGTCATTCGCATACTGTTTTTATTTGAATAAGGTATATAAAATTTAGAAAATATTGAATTTTACAAGTTTTTTTGCCAGAATCAATATGTTTCTTAATTTCGATACATTTCCTCTTTTTTTACGTCAATGTAGTAATATATGCACCTTACATTCTAAATCAAAACACAATATTCAACATTAATATGGCATTTATACTTAAATAACAGAAATTTATTGTATAACGTGACTAATGAATCGTGTGATAGTACTTTTTTTTCATTTTTCGTCCACTGAATACGATTTGATAAGTATGATTGTAATTTTTACAGGCACAATGACAATTTTTCCTAATCTTGGTCACCTCACTAAAAAATTTCGGGCGATCTCGAAAAATTCGTGAGATATGTGTAAAATATGTTTAAATATTATTCACAGATATTTTTCAATTTTTCCAAATTATATCAGCCGGAATATTTTTTCTGTATATCTACAGATATAATCATTTTATTGTTAAAGGAATATGTCACAAAACTATATACGTGTTGTAGAAAACGTTTTTGAAACCATATAGTGTAAGCGTAAGCTAATATTTCATCAAAAATATATTTGCTAGTTATATCATCCCAAATTGACTTTACCTTTGTAAAGAATAATCTTACTGTCAGATAAGGTATGTTACCTGGTGTCGTTTTTTCAGGAAGGTTTAATTAAACTGTTCTAAATCTCTTTTACTCAGGATTATATGTTACTGTTATGAACAAATCAATTGTATCCTATTGTCTTGTAATCAATATTTAAATTAGATGATATTGTAACATGTATAGGGCTTCTCAAACGTGCGTAAATAGTAGTATGTAAAAATTACCAATGTTGTCTTCGTTCTAAGAATTTTTGGAAATTTTGGATGGCCTGTTTTTCATAGCATTCTACAAACCTTGATAATATGGTATTCCTAATTTCTTATCATCATTTATAAGATCACTTAGTCTAATATACTCTATTATAACGTGTGAATGTATAACAATTTTTGAGTCAATGTGTCGGTATTTAACGATGGACTGAAATTTTAGGTATCAGGTAGTCGTTGGTATTCTAAGAAAAACAAAACCAACGATCCATTAGCAACACCTTAAAGGTGTTATGAAAGTTTGCTAAACATTTTAATTATGTGAATTCATTGGCACAAGGGGGTAATGAAAACGAGGTTAAGGAGAACTGCAAGGTTCTTTTCTCCAAAATTAATGAAGGGATAAGGTGATCTAAAACTTTAAGGAGACATCAACACAAGAACATATAAATAAATCTATCCTTATTTTGTTGGGGTCGCAGGTCGGTGCAAGAAAGTGTTGGGTATATTTGGGAAGGGTAAGGGGGGGGGGGATTAGACATAATAACATGAAATTTTGGGGGAGGGGGAGGTTTCTGTAATTGTAGGAGGGTTGACGGGGGATTAAATATTTGGAGCCGACTTCAATAAAGAAAAAATTAAACCAATTTTACTATTTTTTGTAGGGGATGTGTGGGGAGCGTGTAGGGGATCTGCAGGGCGAGATTTTAAATGAGTGAGGGTGGGTTATAAAACACGGACAAAAGGTTGCGGGGATGTATAGGGGGTATTGAGGGGGTCCTGGAGTGGACTTTTTGCCAAATTTACCGAAATCACTATATAATACAGATATATGTAGAGAGAGAGAGTCAGTGTTTTTAGAGCATCTGATAGTATTTGTTTAAATTTGTTAACCTTTCTACTATGAATGCAGAAAGTTTATTTTTGTATTTTATAAAAGGATTAAAATAACTGCATCCCTGTTTTACTGGTTCAAAAACAATTTTTATATCCGACCACTGTTTCACTGATACACAAACAATTTCTGCATACCTTTTCTTTGGTGATTCTGCACAGATAGTGTTCTCGCACGAAGCTACGATTACTTTTTCTTTTTTCAGTGTCTCTTACCAACGTGCGACATTCGTTCGTGTTGTCATTTTTGTGCTTACAATACGCGCAATTTTTGTCCTTGTCTTTATTTTCATCTTTAATTGGTTAAGTATTGTCAGTAGATTGGGTACTTTTATTTTGTGTACTTGCTAGTGGTCGCCTGGGAAGGTTTTCGTATTCGTCTCGGTATAAGTTTGACTTGTAGTTATCGTTAGCACCCCATTTCGGTGAGTCCGTTGTTCTTATCTGGTTATAATTAGATGGTAATACCATTCGTCTTGTGGATTTACTTGGGTTACGCTTATAGAGGCATTTCGTACTTCAAAAGTAGTGTAGCGAAAGGCAATTTACTTTTCTATATTTAGTGCTGCTACTACTGCTTCGTTTAATGTTCTAGGATTGAGGTACGTGACGTAGTTATATGGGGCCCGTAGTCCATAGACCAATTTTTTTTCACTCCTTTTTCGGCACTGTCTTTTAGTGCAAACTTTTGTGTGGGAGTCGGGTTTGGGTCATAAACAGTTTCATCCTATTATGTAGCACTTGAACACAATCGCAGTAATATCTCACATGCTCTCCTTTTTGTTGTTTGATCGTTTTTAGTTGTGGTAAAAGTGTGGGAGCATTACTCATGCTTGCGTACCTGTTTTTTAGTTTCCTTAAAAATGTCTTTACTGACGTAAATTGTGCTAGACATGCTATCAACTCATTTTAATAATAAATATTTGATGTTTTTTGTTAGCGTTTTGCAATTTTTTACATGATTTTAGATCGTGTTTTTTTGTTATCATAATCATACCGCCCTTTGTATTGTATGTCAAAACTTGTTATGCGTCGATACAGTCGACGTGTTGTTGAAGGTCTATTCCTCACGCTTTATTCATTTCGGTTTCATATATCATTTCATTATTATTATACATAATTTTTTTAATTACTCTGCGTTGTGCTTCGTTAGTGTTTGTCAGCTGCAAAATATTTGGGATTAAGTTTCACGGATTTTTGCTTATTACGTTGCCTTGACCGCTTCGTATTACTTACTGGACGTTCCATTTTCTAAAACTAGGGTTAGACCACGGTTGTTTCAAGTTTAATATTTGAAGTATATTATTTGTCTTGCATTGCTTTTTTTTCTTTGTGGGGTTGAATTCTGTTCACTGTGCTGGCTCAACTGCTTTTATTACGTATTTATTGGGTATGGTCGGTTGGAGCTTGTTTTTGTGCTTTTTTTTTGAGCTACAATTTTACATTTGTACTGACTCAGTTTCTTACATAGATTTTTGAGTATCCCGGGTATTTATTAGATAATTTTGGCTCAAGTTTGCTTTTGCGTCGTTGGGTGCTTTATGTTTGCTGTTTCCAAAAGGGTAAATGTGAAATGATTTAGTCGGTACTAAGAGTAAATGTTTCTTTTTTCTCTTTCTTTTTAGTCGAGTCAGGTAATTACAGAATTCACTTTTGTTATTCTCCTTTATGCTTAGTATGTAACGTCTAATTATATGGGTTCGACAATCATGCTCTAATTTTTGTTATAAATTTCGTTTGTGTTCTTCCCTTTTTATTTGATGAGGCCAATCAATATTATTATTTATTTATATTTTTATTTATATTTTTTTTTTCTATAAATATCATTGTAATTCAAAACTTGTGCAATTTCAAGTGATCGCCAAATTATTGAAAAATATTCTGGTTGTAAGTGGAACGAAATTCTGTTCTGCTTACCCAAGTGGTTTCTAACGTGATTGAGTAGTTATAGTGTCAATACGTAGCATTTACTTACGTGCGTCACTTTAAATATAGTAAGTGTTTAGGGAAAGAACAATAAATTGTAGTGTATGTTATTATTGTATATTATTTTTTCCGTAGTTGAAGAAGTTTTGTCATCATATTAATTTACGTTAGTTTTTCCGTCTAATAATTTTGTGATCGAATTTGAGTAAGCACATGCTTTTAATAATAATTATCAGTTTTGAGTAATTATGCTATTCGTGTGAAAAAAAACGCGTCTTTCCTCTTAATTTTTCCAGGGTTGTGAAATATTTATCTGTATTTATAAATATTTGTATATCAAAGATTTCTGTATTTAAATCTATTGCCCAGGTAGTAGCTATGTAAATTGCTAAAAGGACTTTACCGGACCACATTTTTTCTTCTCTGGATGTCGATCTCCCTAAGTTTTCCCTTTTTTCTCTCGTGACACGCATTGGAGTCCGATCTCTGTTGTGCTGTTTGTCTCTCTGTTGTCCTGTAGGTCTCTTGCTGATTTAGCTTTGCATTGTTCGTATTTTTTATTTGCTTGACTTTTCTTTATTCTTTGGTCACTTGGTAAACAAAATTTTGTTTGTCCTTACACTCACTTTTTGTCTCGTGGTACTACACTGTGTGTGCTTTCCAACCGATCATGTTTTTGACACCGAAATTTCCTGTTACGTGGGTTTGTGGTCGGTCAGGTGGACGCAAAACAAGTACTTAGTGCGGGCTCTTAACACCTTTTTATTTTTACTTAAGACTGACAAAAAGTCAAGTGTAGCGCGATAATTTGGAGGCACGTCTGTCAGTCTCGAGAATCCCTAAACTTCTTCGCATCCTCTACTCTACGTCCCACCTCTAAACTTCTGTTTCTCTTCTCCTTTCTTAGTTATACGTATTAATCTGAGGTGGTGAGGCGTGTACGTAATATATGCTACGCATACCGTACGCGACATTCGTTATTAAAGTATTTATCTGTGATCCAATGCAAAATAAAAATAAAAAAGTTATTTAAAAATATTTAAAAAATGTTTATTCAACCTATTTATTTATTCTACATTCCATAAATGTTTTTGTACAAAGTTCTTGCATTATTGTACATCTGAAACACTGCGAGCCAGAATGTTCAAGGTCGAGACGATATCTTAAAAAAAATTTACCACAATTTCTCATTTCTAATATATATATATCTCTTAGGCTAGGCTTGTGAATAGAATTTAAAATAAGGATAACCTTCGGTTTGGACTTTTAACACTTTGTATCTTTTTTTACGATAAGCAAGCTTCGACACTCCGGACTGCTTGGGAAGAGGATCATTTTAACTACCTGATCTCAGTTTTTGTAGCATGTTGCACATTTACCTGAAAAAAGCTATGACTTTTGGTACAGAATTCACAATTCCCCATAAGACCCTTGTTGGAATTTCAAATTTTAGATGAGTTTTTTTTATTTTTGATCGATAAGGTGCCCTGAAATTATAACTGTAGATTCTTCGAGTCTTACAAAACAGTAGATTCCAACCTGAGTACAATGGCTCAACTTCCATAAAAGGTGATAAGCCTTCTTAATGGCTGCTGCTAAAGAGGCTTATTACCCATATATAGCACGAAAATTGTCATATCTTGGAAAGTAGAGGTTTGACATTAAATAACATAAAAGTTAATTCCATACTAAAATTAATATTGGAATTGTCCAAACTTTTGACTTAAAAGTAATTTTTTTTTTTTGGTACATTGTATATCCAGGTCCAGTTACATATATAAACACACTCCATGAATATTAAATTTTATCTGATTAGCATTTTTCATGGCTTAAATTATTTCTTAAAAAATTTTGAACAATGTTACCGAATAAATTTGATACAGTATTTAATGTCTAAAAAATTAGGTACCATTGTCCATAAGTTTTAGAAGATTTTGTACAAACAAAAGTATTTTCATAAATTTCTTCGCTAACTTTTTTCAAAATCATTTAAAGAGAAATCCAAGCCTTAATATATGTAAATCGGGTAGAAAACAAAACTGTTTCACATTTTTTATTGAGTTTGTTTTTATACTTGATAATATCTAAACATGCAGTATGCAAAATTTAAAAAATAAATGTTTTTAAGCACTTTATCCTTTTTTGGTACGTAATTAACTTTGTTAATAATAAACGCTGATCATCTACATAATTAATTATTACAAATTTATTGCCATGTATGGGTGATAAGCCTTCTCAACTTTACACATTGCTAATTATCTTTGGATGAACACAAGGTTGATGGTAGTGTTCATAGTTAGCTTGTATTAACTACCGAATCCTCATCATTTTATCCTGTTTTTCACTCTTTCTGGAATTATTACGCAAACAAGAAAAGTCGAAATAAATGCTTAGAAAGAAGAAAAGAAGTTACTGCGAGAAAACATTTATCATGTGCAAGTACTAGTTCTTTTGAGCACTTTCTAATGATATTCAAGTTAAAGCCAAATATAATTTTTTAGCATATCACAATAGTGCAGACAACTCACACGATGTGATAACAAAAAATTTTGGTGCTCCCAGTCAACCATATCATGAGCAAACAAATACTCAGATTATATTAACGTCGAAGTAGGTACAAATTTAAATAGTGCTACAGATGGCCATTGCCAATTCAGTCATTGGGTAGCTTTTTGTCTTTACTCGTTCCATTCTGTTAAGATATGACAAGAATTATGATTTTCGATTTGGTATAATAAATGAAATGAATGTATGTAATATCTTGAAAGTCAATGACTTTTCATGTGAAGTAATATGTCTTGCTTTTTAATACCAATCACACAAGTAACTTGTTACCGATTTAAAATCCTGAAACAAACAAAAATAAACTCATGAAGTACAAAGTTGTTCTAGTGAGATTTATTGACATAAAAAAATTATCATAACTTATCTGAAAATTTGCCGTTCGCTTACAATAAACAAGCTCTTATACCTCTTACTTCGTTTCGGTGAATATTTATATTTAATCATCGGATCTAGTGAAGCTATCAGCATACAAAAATTATGCTCTGGCCTCCAGGAAGCCGAAGTCGATTGCAGATTATTTCAAGATGTTTTTTTTTTATGAATGCAGTAATATTTTAGCAATTTAATGAAAAAATTGTTTTTGCACCAGTATAATAGTAAGGCAGTTGTTTTAATCCTTTTATTCAATAAAAGGAATAATTTTTGGCAGTCACAGTAGGCAAGTTAAAAAAAATGAACAAATAATTGCAGACGCTCTGCAATCACTGACTCTCTTGCTCTCAATCTTTCTTTCTCTGCATATGTATATACATTTACTTCTAGAAAAATCAGGCTGCTGTGCAGACCTACCGCCACCTCTTTGCAAATTATACAAAATAATGTGCAACGTTGTCGTTAAGGGCAAGTGCCAGAAAATAATAGTACGTCCTTAGGGGCATAACTCACTAACCTTGTCAGCTTTGTCCTAACAGAGGAAAATGAGTCGAGACCAACCAATTTTTGTCTTAAAGGCATCCCGTATCGTCTTTAAGACAAAAAGTTGTTTGCCTAGACTAATTTTCTTCCATTGTGACAAAGCTAAAAAGTGAGTGAATTAGGCACTAGGTGTACTTCAAGTCAGATTAACGATGGCCGTAGCCTTGCATGTACTCTCTCGTAAGCACAGTGGGATAAAATATAAAGTGTCAAAAATCTCGCTTTAACTAAATTTTCCTAAAAAAAAAATTATTTTCAAGCATATTTTTACTCGTCTTGAACTTTCGTTTTAGAATACGTTCCTCTGGTATGTCTACGTTATTGTATGTATGGTGTAGGTGGTGCCAAAGTCGTCATAGTAGCCGTGCCTAGTTGCTTGTATTTGATTTTTGTGTTGGGTTTTCCTAAGAAAAATGAGTAAGCAGTAGTTTTTATGGTTTTTGGGAGCACTAAACACGAATCTGATATGAATTTTGCATTAAAACAATTACTTAAGCCTATTATTTAAACTAACTTCTGACAACAAATTTTGTACACACAAACAAATTGTCATTGATATAATTTTGGAAGTTGCTTATTATTATCTATCATCTATTTTGCGATTATTTTGCAAGAAAAAACCGATAAAACGATTTGTTTAACTGAATAGTTGAATACCCTTATAAGTGTGATTTCTCCGGAAGTAAACTTTAATCAGAATGTTGATTATTTGCTTACTCTCAAGATGAACAATCGAAACAGTATCAAAAAAGTGACTGACGGATGGCAGCAGTGCGATGAAACGTCTTTGAGATACTTATTATCAAGTTGAGGGCATAGCACTGCACACCGAACTTTCATGTTCAACTCGCTAGTACTTGCATACATTTTTGTAAATCATTACTAAAAAATGATGCTACGATTCTCCAATATTGTAATTACTTATGGCTTTCGTCAAAACTTCATATGTGCCTTAATTTTTTGGCGATGCTTTAATGAACAAAAGTCTGTTAGAAATTTCCAAAACCCTGTAAGTTTTTGGCATGGTGTTGCTCCATTGCCTCTCAAAAAATTTTATTCAACATTGAAGATCAAAATATTGCGTGAAAAAATTCTAGGAATGATTAAGTGAAATAATGTCATGACTCAGTGTGGCTCTTGGCATTTAATTTTTTACATTTTGACTTATTACTTTTTAAATCAGTGGTGGATCTAGGGGCCCTCAGAATAATGCGAATCTGTTCAAGATTAAAAAAGCTTTTATTTGATTGCTCGTTTGACGAGAAATAATAAATCATTCCATAGTTATCAGAGGAATAGCATAAGAAAATATTGTGTTATCGTGATTACCATGTATTTTCCTGTATGAAAAAATATCCTACATCTTATTACAGAACATTTTATTTCTTAGATAACTATCAAATTATTAATTATATCTTAACAAACAAGTAATCAAATAATAGCTTATGAATTACTTAATAGATTATAACGTTAAAGGGCCTAGCTCCGCCACTGATTGCAAACTTTATAAGTAAAAATGCAATCAAATAACAGCCAAGAGCCACGATGTGTCACGACGTAATTTTACTAAATTATTCCTAGAATTATTTTTACGCAAAATTTTGATCTTAAATTTTGCACAGAAGTTTTCCAGAGGCAAAGAAACAATACTATGCCAAAAAATTATAGATTTTTGGAAATTCGTGAAGGACTTAAAACATCCTAGTTCGTTACATTTAAAGGTTATATTTTTCTGAAATAATAGAGGCACGTATCGAGTTATTAAAAACTAAATAAGGAACAACATGGTCTAAGGAGCGTAGCATAATTTTTTAGCGATGATTTACAAAAATTTATGATGGTACTAGCGTGTTGAATATAAAAATTCGTTCTGCAGTGCTATGCTTCCATTTGATACGGCACCATGAGCATAAGCCACCTGAATGAAGTGAAAATTTTTAAGAGGAACAATTTTTCTTCATTTCGACTGGCCAATATAAATTAATATAAAACAGCAACAGGTGAAATAAGATTAAGAAAAAGAAAATCATCCGTCGGGCTTAAAACGTGAACTTAGAGTATTACGTAGAAGAGGCGAGCTTATTATTCATCTGACTATAACGGAAAGATACAAGATTTGTAATCTACGTCTATATGAAGTGTGAGTGCTTTGTATTTATATTTTTCTTATACAATATGCCTAAATGTATTAATATATAAAGTTATATATTTAATAAATCGTTTTTTGCAGAATCACTACCAGATATATGTTCAGCGCCTCCAAAAACCATAAAAATCACTACTTACTCATTTTTCCTAGTCAAAACTATTACAGAGATCAAATGCAAGCAACTGGTGCCAGCCACTGTGACGACTTTAGAGCCACCTACACAATAAATGCAGAAACGTAGACATGCACGAAAAACTGATTCTTAAGTAAAAGTTAAAGACCAGCAAAGTTATAGCGAGACCTTTAAAACCTTTTTTTGGGTTTTGTCATACTGTGCTCCGGATCTCTTTGTCTAAGGAGCCATGTATTTGTAATTTTTATCAATACATATTTGTGCCAATAATCATACTCTCTTAAGGAATAATAAGTATTCCCTGCTTTACCCACTGCATAATTTTTAATATATTTAACAGCTACGTTTTCAAAACATTTCTGAAGCAACGAAACTTCGTTTTAGCTAAATTTGACCACATTACATGGAAACCAACGAAAGGTTTGGACATCTTGCTCAATTCTTTTTATAACACTAAGGGGCAACGTTTTATTCTTTTGGTATTGATATTTCTAACTGCTCTATAAATGGACCCTCTATTGTGCGAATTCTTTAAAAAATCATATTTTAATACAAAGATCTACATATTTATTACTATATTCAATAACTTATTGAATACTATCCTGTTTTTATACTGATATTTTAGTAAAAAAGTTTTAGAATCGTGCAGAAAAACATTTTATGCAGTTAATTTTTAATAAAAAACTTATATTCTAGATACTATTATGATATAATATAGGTTTGTTCATCTACGGAACATTTACGGTTTGTAAGTATATTTGTAACCTTGATACACCCATGCACTCAACCTAATGCAAGATTCATATCCCTCTGGCGTCTTATGCACTGACCTGAGCGCAAATCTCACACAAAACTGCTGCTAGTGAAAGTAAGTTACATTTCACCGAATGATTCAATTGATCTAACGCAAGATCTGTGCCCTTTTTACACAAGTGTCTTACGCAACGCACTTGCAATGCGGTAAAACTACCTAAGATCTCTAATTAGACTATCGACAGACACTTGCTGTAAGAAAAGCATCAGGATTATGATGACGGTATGCGACTACAGAGAAATTCTGGCTTACAATCTCAGTATTACTCTTTAACGGTAATTTATCGCTGCGACTGCCACAGAAGCTTTAATTAACAATTATGATGATCTATTAAATAACTATTCTACTAAAATTTACTTACCTACTAAGAGTTCAAATCGAAAATCAATGAGTAAAGTATGTCCAGTTCGAATTTTTGTACCAATAATCTCACCATTCACCATTTCTACTTCTGAATCGAGAGTAACCCAATGGCCTGGTCCACCCTAAAAAGAAATATTTGTGTCTATATTAAAAATGGATTCAATAATTGATGATGACAGTCACCCAAAGTATTTATGCCAATGATAGTCTTTTCATCGTAAAAATTGAATATCAAACGGCTACATAAAATGGCATTTAAGGGTATGTTCAAATATCAATAAATTATAATAGAAATTTTCTCAAGTTACCTAAATTTGATGTTAAAAGTTTTTTTTTTAAGAAATATCATGGCTGTGTAAGGTAATTATTATTATAGTACTTCTGAAAACAATTTTCCATTTGTGATCCAAGTATTACTAGTGCGTTATTCATAATTACTAAATGAAAGAAAAAAATTAGTCTATGCCCAGATAAACCTACGCAACTTGAAGTGACCGATAATTGATAGATAACAATAAATTTTTACATAAAATGAAAGCATTATAGATTAGAATGGAATTGAAGTGCACACTAAAAAAAAAAGTGACTAGGTTAGCCTGCTGCTCGGCTGTTTAAGCTTTGATGAGCCAAGACTCCAAGCAGCGCTTGTCGGGCTAGTTTTGCTTGAAAATCAAGCAGAATCTGCTTGGCAGCCCTGAGCCAACGTGGCGGTCATGAACAAAAACATTCACGTGTATCCGAGCAGTCAAGCAGTTTGGCAAACGCTGCTTAGATCCGAAAACTAGAACGGCCGAGCAGCGAGTCCTCCTGATGAATATAAGCTAATATGTCATCTGAGATGTCATCTGACATGTCAGGTGATGTGTCATGCCAATATGTCATCTGTAGCTCACCACAAAATATTAAAATCGAAGAAAAACTCCCTAATTCAGCAGTTGGAAGCACTCTTGAGTGCTAAATTGGTTGTCCCATCGGCATGATACATCGAAGAATTTACCTTTCGTACCTTTAAAAACCTTATTTTCAATGCCAGATATTAAAGAAAAAAAAAAATTCAGATAACACGTCCTCGGGCATATCAGCTGACATATAAGTTGCCATGTCATCTTATACTTTAAAAAAGTAAAAAGTAATAAAATTACCACTACTTAGATTCAATCGATACGTTTTACGATGTATTAATATGGATGGTATAACTAACTTGGCCCTCCAGAGTGCTGGAAACGGCATAATTAAGGAGTTTCTTATCAATTTTAACATTTTGTGGTAAGTTGCCAATGACATATTGGCATGACATATCAGCTGACATTTCAGATGACATTTATGATTATATATAAGCTGACGGGCTAACCTTGCCACTTTCTTTTCAGTGCAACCGGTTATACTAAACAATAAAGTGTATCCGTAGATTTAAGTGCCCGATGGTAAAAAGAAGTCCTCATGATGATTATCATTTCCAAAACACATTGCAACAATCGGTTACATTTGAAAAAAGATTATTTTTGTATGAATCATTAAAAAAATGTAATTTGTTTAAAACAACAATGTATTCGAACACACATTATGGATAATCACCACAAGGACAGAGCGATTTCACACAAAAGTTTTGTGGTAAGAATCACATTATCATCATCGGAACGGTAATGTATTGAGATCAACACCAGCGCTACTAGACAGCCACTGGTCTCATTGCTAAGGGCTTAAGTCTTTGAATTGACTAAGTCGTCTTTCATCTGAACACAAACGTGAAAATTGGCATTGCTGTCATTCAACTACTCTATATATAATAGCAAATAAGTCATAGCATGGTGTGATGACTTTATTTTAAAGAAAAATACGTTTAAGGTGGCTTCAGCGTTTGGTGCTGTATCAAGCGAGGGGCCCTCGAATGGTGTAGGGGTAAATGTGCCAGTGAATGAATGGTTTCAGACTAATCGCTTATGAATGATTGAAATTAATTAGCTGTTATCTTAAATGACTACTAATCAGTGATATAAGATTGTTGTAGGTTTATTTTATTAATACGACAGTATTGTACTTTCAAAAAATTACTTTTTATTTCATAAAAATTAAATTATATATTAATGTAGAGTTGACCAGTGAATGAATAGCAGTAACCTAGTTAAAGAATACTCATGACCCAATAAATTAATGCAATGCCAAATGCATAATTAAGTAAATAAATTTTATACTATTTATATTATTTGCATTATCCAAACTTATGTTATCCAAACTTATATCATTCAAAACTGAAAAATTTATTAGATAAAACTAATGAGGCACTCTGTTGAAATTTTTAATGTTATAAAACACTGAACAGTAGCATTTCTTATGCTAAAACTTGTACTAAATATTCTAATAGTACAATATACAGTACTGATACTTATATCATTTTTAAAAACATACATTTATAAAATGTTTTCAAAATTGATCTATTTACAATATCAACTCCACTTGCATGAACACTAAAGTTGTAACATTTAAAGTTAAAATCACAATGCCTAAAATTTAAAAGATTCTTTTCTTACATATAAGTTTTTAGAATTATTATCTACTTCTTTTTTAATACTAAAATCAGTCTTCATTTTTTTAAGTGGAGTAAGATTTCTATATACTTGCCAATTCTCTTTCTTAACTTGCACCATACAATTTTTTGATTCTCATAATTCGAACTAGCCATCTTCAAGAAAAGAAGATTGTTTTCGTGTCTAGCTTTTATTTTGTTATTTTTGAGCCTGTTTTCATCTGTAACTTTAAAATCAAAGTATCTTCGTTCTCAATTTTTTTCAATCATTTCTGTTCGTCTGCTTTCTTTTTTGACTGTGCTTCTTCTTGTTTGAGCATTTGCCTACAAATATTTTCCCCTTCTCTTTTTTTTTATCCTTTTTTTCCTCTTGCTTACTTTTTCGTTTCAGAACTTTTTCCTCTTCTTTCACTTTTCATTCGAGTTCTTTTTCTGTTTTATGCTCTTATTCTTTCTCTTTTGTTTTGTAAATTTATTCTTTCACTGCTATGATGTCAAAGCATAAATAGAAGTATGTTAAAATTTTTTGTTTTTATTGATAAAGTTTCTACAAGAAAAATGTAAATTTTCTTTCTATATTTTGTTAGTGTATTTCAGAAAAAAGCTGCTAACTCTCAACAAGCTCTTTTTTTACTTGCAGATCATTTGCAACTATCTTGGAAAAATTTGTGCAAAAAAGTAAGCTTAAAAAACAGTACTATAAAAAGTGTAGAGGTATTTTTTTTTAGTACAATACATATCAATAATAGATGGTGTGATATTACTTGATGATTCTTTGATTTAATTCAAATTGTTGAGTACGGTATTTCTAACCATAGAGATAATATATAAATAGATTAGGCCAGCCTGTAAATGAGCCTGTTGCCTCGATAGAATGAGACGCAAAACTGAAGTTCCCTACCAAAATATATCTCCTCGGGAATCGATTGGGTAAAAGGGTATAGGCCAGAGCCAATCAGCGTAAGCCTTAGATGTACATATATAGGTAGGGAACTTCGGTACGAATGCAGGCGCTTCGTTTACTTGTTGTAGAGAGTATAGAGTGCTGCTGAGCTCTCCAAGTTCTCTGTTCCGCTTTCACAGACACCTTAGTCACCGCGCGTACAACCTCACACATGTCTGCATCTCTGCAGGCCTGCGAGCTTAACCTGTGCACATCCAACGTGTCTTTTTTATTGCTTTTTGTGTGTTCCTACAATAAAAATCTTTCATATTACTCAACAGTGGGATTTCGTTCACTGGTTATGCGCTTTCCACATTTATAAACATAACTCTAACAGGTTATGGGCCCAGACTTACGATTAAGCATAAGAAACGAAAAAGTTGGTTAAACGTGTGCGCGTGTGTAAAAGACAAGTAAGTTAGTGCGAAACCGTTACAGTGAGTACAAGATGTCCAACAAATCATCATATACTCACATGCATTACTGCTAAAGAAATTTGGGACAAACGGGTGATGATTCACGAACAAAGGACGGTCTCACTCAAGCTTCTCCTCACACAAAGGTTCCACAAATATTGGATGTCTCCGACACACTCCGTAGCAACCCGCGTTACGAAGGTACAAGCCATGGCAGGTCAACTTCTCGACCTCGGAGAAACCGTCAGAGACTTAGTGATGTTTACAAAAATCCTCGCAAGTCTGCCGTCGAAATACAAAGGTTTCAGGAGTATGTGTAACAGCGTAGCGCCTGATAGGCAGACAATAGAGTATTCACAAGCAAGGCTCCTCGAAGAAGAATCCATTCTAGAAAGTGACCTCGAAGAAGCCACAGCTGCACTTACAGTAACAATCGGAAAAGTTGGGAAAAGTAGCACCGAAAAAGACGGCACCGTTAGTGGTCAGAAGGAACGAAGCAAAAAGCCTCGTAGCAACAGACAACCCATCACACAAGCTTGTGCTTCATGCCTCCGTCTACCGGCGAAGCCAAGCAACTGCTGGGAGCCGATAGTGCAGTAACCTGGGTCACCGACAGCGGAGCCTCAGCCCATATGACCTTCCACCGAGAATGGTTCGTTAAATATACACCGCAAAAGGATGGCAGCTTAGTCTCGCAGCTTAGTCTCGCAAAGACAATTTGGAGTGCAAGGTTGCCGGAGAAGGAATCTTTGTAGTCAAAAGGCTGATTCAAGGCAAGTGGCAGCCAGGACGTATGGAAAACATGCTGCACGTATCAAGCGTAAGGAAGACCCTTCTCTCAGTCAGCGCGTGCTCTAGAAAAAGTTTTCGGTTACCTTTGACGATAATGCCGTCTTGTTCTCTATAGAAAACGAGGACTACGTGACCGATGTTCTACAAAGAAACAACCTATACAGGATGTTTTTGCAAGCTGTCGTGCAAGTAGACACGGTACAAGCAAACGTTTCCGTGGCAAGCTTCAAGTGTTGGCACGAACGACTCAGCCATATCAACGCGAGAGCAGTGAGACAGCTGATCGAGTAAGGGCTTGTATCCGGAGCCACCATCCAGTTTGGGAAGGTACACCGTCTCCCTTTCAACAAGCAAAAAGAACGAAAAGACATGAGGCCAGGAGAGCTGATACATAGCGACGTTTGCTGACCAATGTCCGAGACTTTGCTCGGAGGCGCGCAATTCTATATGACTTTCATCGATGATGCCAGTGGATACCGCTATGTGTATTTACTAAAACACAAGTGAGACGTGATTAAGGGGTTTAAATAGTTTAAACAAGTAGTATTCAATAAATTTGGTGAGTCAATGAAAGAATTTAGGAGTGACAATGGGTGAGAATTCGTCAACATCCTTGAATACATGAAAAATAGAGGGATCCAGTCCGAGCCCTCCACTCCATACACACCTGAACAAAACGGTAAGGCAGAGAGAAGCAACCGAACAGTTGTGAAATACGTAAGAACAGTGTTGCTTGCCTCCGGTCTCCCTCGTACTCTTTGGGCGGAAGCAGTAAATACTGCTGTCTATTTACTCAACAGAGTGACTGTCCCAGAGTAAGCCGGCGGTAAGACTACATACGAGGCTTGGACTGGAAGAGTACCAGACCTCGATCACTTGAGGGTCTTGAGAGCCGAAGCGTTTATCCACGTTTCGAAGATCTACACCAAGAAATAACAGCCAGTCGAGCCAAGGAGCTCTCCTTGGCTACGAAAAGGACTCGACAAACTCGAAGGTGTACAGCCCAATCACCAAGAAAGAATTACTGTTTCAAGAAACGTGACTCTCTCCAGACTGTTAGCAACTCAAAAAAGCATCTGGTTTCTCTAAATTTGAAGCACAGCTCCCGTAGAACCAAGAAGAAGACCAAGCACAACGTTGACCACACAAAGCTGCGAATAAAAAGGGACAGCCTTCTGCTACAGGAGAGCACGTAAACAAACCAATACTCGAAAGCAGCGTACCTACACCTGAGCAACAAGGAGACAAGACTAAAGCTGATCCAATGAAGAAACTCCGATCAGACACTCGACAGCTCAGAGACCGTAAGGCTCTAAAGAAACCTAGAAGGTACGAGGCAAGTGTGGCAGAGACTCATATACCTACAACGTACAAGAAGACCGCGACAGGACGTCAGTCAGTCGAGTGGTCTCGAGCTATTACGCAAGAGCTTACAGCTTATGAAAAGAACAGAACACAGACGATTGTCCCCTCGTGACTTGTCAAGAGCGCCGATGAAGTTTAAATGGGAATTTGAAGTGATCAACAACGCCAGTCAGGACATACCCAGATTCAAAGCACGACTGTGCGCCAAAGGTTATCAACAAGAAGTAGGCATAGACTATACAGAAACGTATTTTCAAGTCGTGCGGTATGACTGTACGCTTGCTGCTGGCCCTGGCAGCTCGTTTCATCCTCGAATCCCATCCTTTTTCTCCTATCTTCCAAATTTTTCCTTTCCTACACTTCGCGCTCTTTATTAACGGAGGCACAAAGTATGAATTTCAACAGAGGCTTGAACTTGCTTGGTATGAAGTCAATGCGTATGCATGTGTGGGTGCAATGTAATTGCACACACACACGCTTATAAATAATTCTGTTCGAAAAATCGAGAATCGAATAAGTTGTAGTACAAGAATTTAATTTATTTGAATGAATTCTGGCATACGGTTAAAATAAAAATGCCAATAATTACACGCTATATCAATCTTGCCCTCACGGTTATATACGCGTATCAGTGCAAGTATTGGACGTGTTCGTATGTAGCTAGATCGCTAGTGTGCTACACTGACGAGTCCCAGCTAACGATCGAGGACGAAACCAATTTCATCCTTCTTCTCCTATCTTCCAAATTTTTTCCGTCCTACACTTCGCGCTCTTTATTAACGGAAGCACCAAGTATGAAATTCAACAGAGGCTTGAAATTGCTTGGTATAAAGTCAATGCGTATGCATGTGTGGGTGCAATGTAATTGCACACACACGCTTATAAATGATTGTGTTTGAAAAATCGAATATAGAAGCCGCGTTCTATCTATTAAATATTGAATAATCGAACAAGTTGTAGTACGGGAGTTTAATTAAATTTAAGTAACTATTTCTATTTTAACATTAATAAAACTGACAAAGGTAATTCATAGACTATTAAAAATGCTTATTTGATTATTTCTTAGTTTTTATCAAAATCTACTGAAATTTTTATTTTTAATGTTTTTGTCTTACTCTTTCCTATCTCCCTTATATCAATACCTTTTTTATAATTGAAATAGTCGAAACTGCTTGAATAAACTATAAATTGTGTAATAAAAAAGAAATTAAGAGTTTGATACTATCATCTGCGCATGCGCAGAAGACAACAGATTTATTCCAATTCAATTTACTCAAAATCTAAATCGTTAACATACCATTTTTATGATTTCAATAGAATCAGCGAAGAAAAAGCTATAGATATACTTACAAGTTTGTCTTTGATCCCTAAAAATTCAGCAGCTCATATTTTCGCATGAATAGTTCCAATATTTAGTTCCATAAGACACAGTGTTAATATGAACAGTTTTTAAACTTGATTTTCTCGAAAATAAAGTCGTCAACTATGCTGTTTTTTTTTTATATTTATTCTAGGATTAATTAATCAAGATCACGCCAATTGTTAGACTACGTCAGCAAGTAGATTAAACACATTAGAACCGCCTTAAGAAAAGGTTTATTTCGAGACGCTGCACAGTGGGGCCAAAAGCGAAAAAATTGCTCAAAATTCGTGCGTTCACTGAATTGTCAATAGAAATGGATGATTTTGGGCTTATTGTGTTCGCTTTACCATAACCTAAAAGGATCTTAGTCCCTCAGATGTGTAACGACTTTTTATATATATATATAGGTTTTGTAGGTATATATGGAGCCAATTTTGATAGTCAAAATACTCTGGACACATAATACGTTGTTAAAGTTAACCTATTTGTACCAAATTTGGTATACGTGGGTTTTTGGGGTCCTTGATCACTAATCTGGAGTCAGATTTGACAAATTCAAGATGGCGGAACAAATTTTCAAATTTAATCGATTTGTACCAAATGTAGTGTACGGAGGTTTTTAGGGTCGCTGATCACGAATCTTGAGTGGAATTTGCCAAATTTAAGGTGGTGGATACAAGATGGCAGACAATATTTTCAAGAATCAAATAATTTGTACCAAATCTAGTGTACGGAAAATTTTTGGGGTCACTGGTCACGAATCTGGAGTAAGATTTGCCAAATTCAAAATGGCGGATCCAATATGGCGGACAAAGTTGCTCAACATTCGTGCGTCCACTGAACTGTCAATCGAAATGAATAAGTTTGGGCTTATTCCATACGTAAGATGATTACCTACAACGATCCGAGTCCCTTGGACGGTTTGAATTTTCTTATGTAAGTTTATATTAAGCCATTTTACTAAGAAACGCGATTTTTTCCTTTTATCATTATCATGCAAGGATTTAGACCATAGATTCAGAAGTTTACTTGGTTTTTGATGCAGGTTATATCTGCAGAGATTCCGACAAATGATGAAAAGCTGAAAAAGTTAGTTATTAAACATATGTGGCATGGCTTGCATAAAATTTATGGTCCATGTGTAAGTAAAAATGAGAAAGTTTGTTCAAAGAATTTTTCAAAAAATTTTAGTGATAATACATCTATAAACAAAAAATGGTTATCTAAAATACAGAAGAAATAATATTTCAGATGAAAATATACATAGAATAAAAAATTGTAATCACAAAATTTTCGTTGTCATATAAATGTTGAATACTGTACATCAATACAGAGTATCAAAAATATATGTAATTATATTCATAAAGGAAACGATAAAGCATTTTGTAAAATACAAAAAGAAATTAATTCTAAAATTAAAGTGTACGATAAAGTAAAACAGTATATTGATGCACGTTATTTAGGTCCAATGGAAGCAGCATGGCGCTTACAAAAATATCCTATTTGCGGTAGAAGCCATAGCGTAGCTAATTTCCCCATTCATCTTGAAAATAAACAAAAATTAGTATTCAAAGAATCAAAAGTTTCTGAATGTGTAGATAATTATAAAACACAACTAACACAATCATTCAAATTAAATAAGATAGGTGATTTTGCTAGAAATTTGAAGTATGTAAATATTCCTAAACATTATATTTTCAATAAAAAAAAGAAACAATGGGAAAAGAGACAACGTTGCAGGAAACATAATGCACTAGGTGGATTGAATGTTATTTCTCCAAAAGACCACGAAAAATTTTTCTTGAAATTTAGATCAAACAAGAGAAATGATTGCACATAATTTAAAGATTTAAAAACATACGAAGGGAAATCATACGACACTTTAAAAGAAACTGCATTATGTATGGGTCTTACTGAGCAAGACTTACAAATTTTTAATATCTTTGAAGGAGCAAGTATTATTATTGTACCGAATCAATTAAGGAAATTTTTCGCACAATTTTTACTTGCAGAAGACATTCAAGGTGAGGAGATATGGAAAAAATATGAAAAAAAATTTATGGAAGATTTTGTAGAAAATAAAGAAAATCATGTTTTTTTTTCATCTGAACAGTATTTTTGAATCAGAAAAAAAGTCTCGTAAGAGCTTGAATCTACCTATTCTAGAAAATATTGTTTTAAATGTGGAAAACAATTATTAAGAAATTAAGTACAGTAAAAATATGTTAAATGATTTGTATCCTAAATTGAACGAGGAACTAAAGTATATTTTTAATTCTATTTGTAATGGAAATAATACGATTTTTTTTATTGATGGTCCATGAGGATCTGGAAAAACATTTTTATACAAGACCATAATTTATAATTTAAATAAACAAAATTAAAAATTATATCAATAGCTTGGACCGGTATTGCGTGAATTCTTCTTTAAAAAGGTATGACAAGTCATAGAACTTTTAAATTACTATTAGAATTAAATAATATTGAAAGCTCATTTTCAGAATTTAAATTCAATGAAAATAAAATTGAGAGAAGTTGATCTAATTATATAAAATAAAGCTTCCATGATACCGAAGAAAGCCGTAGAAATTGAAGAAAAAACATTCAGAGAATTATGTAATAATGACAAACATTTTGGAGGTGAATTCATCGTATTTGGTGAAGACTTCCGTCAAATTATACCAGTTATTAAAAATAGTAATAGAAGCATAATGATAAACGAAACAATAAAATCATCATATTTATGAAGATTATTCAAAATTTTTCAATTAAATCGAAATATTCGATCAATTGATGAAGATTTTTCGAAAATGTTAAATATTGGAAACGGAATAATGAAAAAATTCAAAATTCAAGATAATTAGATAACTTCAGACGTTTGCTAAAAATTTTTTTAAAAAATTAAAATTCAAACATAAATCGTGCGATATTGTTTACTCATAATGAGTACATTTTTTTTTTTTAATAATAAAATTTGAAATAATATGAAAGGAAAGAAAGTAATGTATTACAGTATAGACAAAGCAACATAGAAAGGAATTGATAAATCTGATGATAATATTTATATTAATTTTCCAATAAAAGTATTAAATGACATTCGGGTAGGTGTTCCACAGCATAAACTTAATTTAGAAATAGGAGCAATAGTTATGTTGAGAAGAAATTGAAATATTAATGATGGACTTTGTAATGGTACGAGATTAAAAATAAGGAAGTTATATGAATTTAATATTGAAGATGAAATTATTACAGGTGAACAAGTTGGAAGTAAAGTTTTTATACCTAGAAGAACTTTATCTTCTGGAAATAATACTTCTTCACCTTTCAATTACAAAGGAATAAATTTCCAATAGTATTAGCACTTGCGATGACTATAAATAATTCTTAAGGTCAGAGTTTTGATAAAATAGGTCTTCACTTTAACAAGCCATTATTTTCTCATTGACAATTATATGGAGCATTGTCCAGATGCTAATGTCCAGAAAATACATACATACAATTACAGTCGTTCGATAACAATATTATTGAGAATATTGTTTGCGAAGAAATTTTTATTAATGACAGTTAATAATTTGGTTTATGTTTAAATATTAATCGTTTTTTAAATTAAAAAAAAAATTTTAGTTTAAATGAGACTTTAAAAGTGGACTATGCCTGCTTACTTGGTATCATTAGAGTGTTATAAAAAAGCCAATAAAGTAACATTTGTCACGTAATGCCTTAGATTGCATTAAGCTAAAATAATTTTTATGCTACCAAGATAAATGTGGAAACCACCGTGAAAAAAGTGCTCCTGAATGATTACCGTGAGGCGGAGTAGATAAATCATTTAAAGAATTATTTGACAGGGGGTCAGTTCAACACAGACCAATTCTACACGCAACGCTTTTAGTACATCTATATATATGCAAAAAGCATTGCGTGTAGAATCGGTCTGTGTACAACTGAACCCCGGTCAAATTATTTACCTAATAAAAGGAGAAAAACTTAAAAATCTCAAGAGGCCTAGCATGGCAGCAGCTGCAGCGTCAAATGAGTTTTAGGACTTGTGTATTCAAAAAGAAAATCAGAAAAAACAAAAAGAATTTGAAGAAAAAGGTAAAAAGATACATTAAGCAGAAAGGAAAAAATTGTAAGATAAAAAAAAGATGGGAATAAAAGAAGTTAATGAAGCGACAAAAGCTATTGACGATAGAATAAAGGAATTAATGTATAAAAGATGTAAATGCGAGCCAAAGAAATCCTAATAATTTTGCCTAAGTTTGAAATAACTTTAATTGTTCTTTGTATAAAAATAATCAAGTTCTGCTTCGTAAGAAAATATTTTTTATTCACAAATACAAATTTGTTTACTTTAATAGTGTAAAAATATATAATGTTTACTACACATAATTTTTTTTTTGTGTAAGTAATTTTTTACGTGGCTCATAATATGGATGTACATTATGGGCCAGGTGGAGAAAGTAAAAAAAAGGAAAGCCCATAATGTCTACAAAAAATGTCTCAGCTTTTTATTTACTTAAATTTTTACGTGAACTCTTTTTTATCATTTCTGCTGTAGGAATTTGTTCTCTAGAGTCTAGCACTTTAAACGGTGTCAAAACATTAATGGTAATTGTTATCTTTTTTTTCAAAATCGATGGATAATTAAAACGTCGTCGAGTAACTGGCACATAAAACGATTCTCAACCTTATAAGCGTGGGAGTGTGTTTGGTTATTTGGTTATAGGTACTTGAGTTGTATAATATTTTTATTTCCTATTGAGCTAGAGCGTAAGGTTCTACCATTATCTTTTCATAACGCTTGTCACTAACGGTCCGTTTTGTTGTTCTGCATCTGTCTAATTATTAAATTAGTTGTGCGGGAAAAATAAAAAATTCTAAGCGGATCTAAAGGATCAGCTTCGGCTGCATCCGGTTGTTTTTGGTATAAATAAGCCTTCAGTGAAAATTTCTGTTTTTGAAGGGAGGGGGGGTCGACAAATCCTGGAAATTTTGTAATTTTTTGAGGGGGGGGGGTGAGGGGAGCTGAGCCAGCAAAAAATTGGAAAAATGATTTTTACGTGAAATCACGGAGAAAATGATCGATTTTTCGACGGCGGGCCGAAGAGAGGGTTGAAGAAGGGCTCAATCAAATGTCGATCACGCAGAACACGTAAAAGTATAACGAATTCACCCGTGATTTGAGGGGGGCGAAAGATTTTTAGTCCTTATCACTATAAATATGTAGTAAGATATATACACATATATACATTGGTCTAAGCACATTTGTGCCGCATTAGTGGCGGAAAATCTCGAATTCTTATTTATATGTCATGAAAACATCATAATTCAAAAGTGTGTGTGAAAACGTGTGTATGAATGTAAACGTGTGTATATATATATATATATATGTATATAAACATATTTGTTAGTGTTGATATTTCTATATAACAACTGTTGAATAAATAGTATTTAATAATCCACATATTATTTGTCATACATCATCAGCATTTATCACTTCAATACTGATTATTGAAGGTATACTTACTCATTTATTGATCAACATGCTAAATTATGTATACATCAAGACAAATCAACAATCACTGCAGTGCATGGATATTTAAGTTTGTGACGTGTGTTAATCGACGATGTTTACTGATTTTCGACTGTAGAAACGCAAATTACATTAGGATTTTTCATAAATTATATACATAGCTCATGCCCGTGAACAAACCAATTAAAAATAAGATTATCCTTAATCGCTTGTGTAAATTATATTTTACATAATTTATAAATAATAAAAACTAGTATTGATAGACAGTATTGATCTATTACAGGAGTATAAGCAAGCGAGCTTATTGGGTAATTCAGCTTCGCTTGTTTATATTTTTTCTAGTAATAAAACCCCTACTTATGGAAATCACGTGATTTACACTTGATTATCATGGGAGTATATATGTGATTATGACGTAATAATCATGTGATAATCTCGCAAGAATTTTGACCAATTTCTTACGTAGTAATCACGTGATTATCACGTGATTTCACTTAAATTAAAAAAATTTACGTTGTATCCACTGTACCACTTTATTAGTATGCTAGAATTTAATTTTTTGACCTGATCTTGGTACATATTATGGTTTGTACATAAGACCTTACATACGAACTTACATTCGCATGTGACTGAGTTCTTCTATAAGTTGTGCAGCGTCTCGTGGTTACTTGACGGCCGAGCCACGGGCACGTTTACGTGGTTTCCACCTGCCCCCTCTCGATCACTCTCACATACGTCGGATCTAACCTCTCCACGTTGATCCTTAGTTGTGCCTACCACCTATCCGATCGCTCTCCTCTCTCGTACACTACCACACACACCGTCAAAACTACACACCCACAAATACACCACCATTCACACGCGATCCTATTCGAACTCGCTGCAGAACCGTTCCTCTCTCTCTCTCGACACCAGAATTTTACCTGACGCCCCTCTGATCTTTCCTCTCTCTCTCTCTCTCACTCTCTCTCTCTCTCTCTCTTTCTCTCTCTCTCGAGCTGAAGTGGCTTTTTGGTCTACTAAAGGCTCGCGTTACGGGTGTCCTGGACGGCCACACCTCGGCCTGCTGTGACGAAGCTGGTGATGGGGTCGTACACGCCGCGCGGTCGCAACGGTGCCTCGGCCCCCATACCCTTGGCACTTCTCTCTCGCAATCCCGCGTCACGGACCTTTCGGTTGCCTCTGTCCATCCTAGTGCCTGTCGTCGGCCTGGTTTGCGCGTTCGTCGTTGCTCTCTAGTGTCCCGCATCACGAGAAGAAAAAGTCGCTTCGCCAACACGGAGGATCCCGCAGCCGTGTCTCGGAGCACCGGAGAATTGCGTCGTACCGTAACCACTCTAAAAACAACAACTCTCGCGTCACCTATCGTTCTTCTCTGTTCGACATCTCACAATCTACTGCTGTCTCTACCTCCGGAACTCGCTCGTGCCCTCCAACCTATTCACTCGTAATGGCACGCACCGGCATCCCATATAAATCACGCACACACGCACGCACACACATACGCTACAGGCTTTCCGCTGTCTGCTTCTTGGCCGGCGCTGAAAGCGTTCTCTTCCTTGCCGACTCCAGCTTGACCGTGTTACCGGAAACAAACGTAGTCTGTCGCGCGTTATTTAAACTTTCAGTTGAATTTATTTTACTCGCGGTGACTGCCGATGATCCGGGGAGAGGCCGTATCAAGACGTGGTGTGAATAAGATACCGCGTCACATCATCTACTACACATTAAAAAATTTCTGACAATTTATAAAACTGTTTACTCTGCCTCGAACAATTTTAATAATGTAAGTAGGTGAATATGACTGTCAGAAAAAATATTGACCGGTCACATGTTATTGTTAGTCTAATTTTTCTGGTCCAATCAGAGTCATGACGGCCAAATGAATGATCAATTGACAGGTCAGCTGACCAAATCGCATCAGTTAGGTTATAGGAGTATAAATAACTAAGTATTTTATAACCTATTGCGTATAGAAACATATATTTCTCGGGGACAGTCAGAGTCACTCGGAGACAGTCGGAGAGAGTTGGAGAAGAACACTTCTGCCGTCCCAGGGAAAAAAGCCGTAATTGACATTTTTGTCGAAAATGAGTTATTTATACTAATCGATTCGTCAGAAAATTCTACTATTAGTAGTGTTTTTAATAATTCTACACGATCATTTGTTTATTCATAATAATTAATAAAAAATTGATAAAAATCTGTCACCTCACGGAAAAAAAGCGTAAGTGACAAAAATTTGAAAATTCGGCCTGGATTACCACGGAAATAAGCCGTAAGTGCTCTTACACTTTTTTTCAACGTGTGAAGTCGGTGAGCTTAGCCTTGTATTCTAAATTAAAAAAACCTTTTGCACTCACGCTTTTCTTTCCTTGTAACTAGCGCGATCCGGACCTGTCCGTACAAGAAACAATAGCGTATCTTCAAGGCAGCAGCAAATAATACATACATACATGCTGGCTTTGCTACTCTGCCGACGACACCGACGTGTCGTGACGACATCATAAATATTTATTATATTTAGTTGTATATACTAAATATTTAAAATTTAAGTTGAGGAATCAGAAAATAAATAAAAAAATGTATACTTCCAATAAAAATTTTGAATATTATTTTAAATGAATGTTTGATTTTTATGTGACAGTCTAACCTCCGCCCTATTATCATACTTATTTGTGTAATGTTAAATTGATTTGTATTGAAAAACTTAAAACATATTTTTTACTCATAACAATGAAATAATAATAGTAATAATCTTATCAAAAATGGAAAGAACAAAAGAAAAAATCGAGGGGAACGATTCCCATTTATTAAATAAATTAATGATCTATGCATGAATTAATTTTCACCAAGTATAAAAAACGCAGTGTTTAAGGTAAACAAAGTACGATCTTTTCATTATCTGCATATTGTAAATTATATAGTTGATTAATATTTACAAAGGAATAATTACTCAAATCAATGTGAAAATTTGCACTTACGGTTTTGATTCTAGTTTACTTTCCCTCTGAATAAAGCCGCAACTGCATTTGTATGTACCCTAACTAGACTTACGGCCTTTTAACGTTGGATCGCGTAGCCTTGCTCATTGACTTTACACAGTAAAAAAAGGGTTAGTGCACTTACGGCCTTTTTCTAAGAGAAATTGCGTGAGTAAAAAGCCGTAAGTGCAGTATCTTTTTTCTCTATTTAAAAAATTCATTTCTTTGCGTGCAATGGTTGGATCATACCTTAAATACCCTAGGAAACGTTTTTTTGCCGTTTAAAACTCCATTTTCATCATTTTTTCAATATAAATAGTTTTTGTCGGTTTTCTCAATCGACACTGACTGCACTTACGGCTTTTTTCCCAGGGCGGCATACTTGTTCACGCCATTCTCCTAGTCTCTCAGAGTCTCTCCGAGTGTCTTCGACTGTCTCCGGGCATGACAGTGAACAAACCTTATGATGACTCACATCCATTGTATTCTCAATTCTTGATAAGTTTATTTTAATTATCTAAAAAAGTTTTTCTACGGTGGTCGTATTAATAACATAAGTATTAGATTTAAAAAGTCTGGATAACAATAAAATACTCAAAACTTATAATAGAAAATTTTTTATTTAAACATAATGGTGTATAAGATACCTAATGTAAGATTATTTTAAATTGGTTGGTCTGTGAGTATAAAATATTATTTAGACGCCTAATAATGACAAACATTTCTTTCTCCATTACCACACAGATGTGAGTTAAGGCTGCATCTATTTTAAACACAAATAGCTATATTGCAAAAACTTCTTATTTAAATAAGGCTATACAAAAATATAAAATATTTGCATAAATCGATAAACCCCTTCTACTTAAAAAAAAAATATTACAGATACAATTTTCTCTTTTCAATAAACATTACTCAATCTGTAAAAAACACTGAATAATTGAAACTTCAAATATTAAATAGATATAGTGTTGTCTATTGCACACACTTATAACCGCTAGCACGTGAATGAATTATTAAATAAATAAAATTTTTACACATAAATAAGGTGATTTAGTAGTGTTTATGACTCAGATTATTATATAGAGATGCCATGGTAGGTCGCCCTAGTACAAGTTTTAAAGATTCGTCGCAGAAAAGTCGTGACAGAAAAGTATTGGCTCTGAATGAAATCATGGATAATGATGAGTGCATCGAACTGGCAAAGAAAAAATTGACGGTTGACTACAGCATATGTGGTGCTAAGATTTTAGATAAAATTACAAATGCAGAAAGTAGGCAGAAGTGTGACCCCAGAAGAATCTGTTTTATTGTTACTAGATGCAAATTCAAGAAAAAACGCTTACGAAAAAATCAGATCATCAGCTGTAAAGATTAGTCATAATATATACCAGTCATATAAGAAGATATACACATTTTCATGTATTTTTTTCTTTCGCATGGATCAATAATAATGCTAAAAACCAGTAGTAATTAAAGAAAAAAGATCTTGTTCACTTTCATGGTACCTTTTGAATTATTTTATCTTCTTAATCAACCTATATTTGACCAAAAACATCGAAGACCCGCCAAGCATATTTTATTCATTACTTATTTAAGTGAGTATCATATATGACGTTGGATTAAAAAAAAAGAAATTTATATAACTGTCAGTTAACGTACAAAAATATGTAATGGTTTCAATGCATTAATTTCCAATTTCAGGCTGCACTTGCGAAAAGAGAAGCTTACCCGGATGGCATTACTATTTCAGAGATTGTTTGTAATGCACCTTTGCAAAATTTAATAGAATACACATTATGGAGGCTGTTTAAGTGTTTGAATATAGAGTCAAGTGACAACGAGGAACTTGTTTTTAAACTAAAATATGGGTTTGATGGTAGTAGTATGAATGGATATAGGCAAAAGAGTGAGAATGGATTTAAGGTCACGAGTTCTGTTTTCTGTGTGTCTTTCGTTCCATTACAACTATTAAGAAAAATCAATAACACTGTTTATCGAAAAAATCCAAAAGCATCGTCTACTCAAATTGTCGACCTATAAAAGTATCATATGAAAAAGAAACTGTGGAAGTATGTAAAACAACGGAACAGGACATACGACGACAGATCAATGAATTAGCAACTGTATCCGTATCCGGATTTTCAGTAACAATACAAATGATTCTGACAATGGTGGATGCCAAGGTTAGTGACAATAATAAATAAATAAATGAATCTAAGGACAAGGCTACGTTAATTTGTATATTCAGAAGTAATTAGTTGTATGCATGAATTTTTACAATTATTAGAAAATATATTTCCTGTAGATCCAAGATACTAGTACATAACATTAATAATATCTTCATTAAATCAAAAAATTTGAATTGAAACTGCGGATTTCATAAAACACAAATTTAAAATTAAATATTTATAATGAAAAATAATTAATGAAGGCCTATATGTTTTTTTGATTTTTCCTATTCTTAAGGATCAACATCTCAAAGTACCTTAATTTTTTTTATATCATTGGCAGTTTGTAATTCATATACATGCAAACAGACATTTTTCCTCAATCATTTACTGTGATTGCCAGCCTTGCACAATAATTTTTGAACATTGTTTTACGAAAACTTTTATTCAACCCATAAAAAGTTTTATTTATCAAAAAACATAATCAACATTGGATTAACTCATCAAAGTAATGACATAATGCATCTAAAATTTTCTTACGTTAAGGTAGCTGTTTGTTACATAAATAATAAAAAAATTTTTTAGTCGAGTATTGATTCAGATATGATCAACCGATAATATTTAAAATTTACTTTGAGTAACCTGTAGAAATATCATTATTTTTGCACGATGTTACCCTTTTTCTTTTCTTTCTTATTCCGAAATCTATGCCTACCTTGCCCGCCTTCAGCTTCCCTATATAAGCGCGTATAGCGAGATCAGGCCACCTCGCGCGTGCGGCGCATTTTTCGCTAAAACACACTGTGTTCAACTTGCTCGTACGGACTGGGAAAAATCTAAAAAATAATGAAAAAATGAAAATCGATGGATTTTGACCTGCACTTTATAATAGTGCTATTATATTTGTTAACAAACCTTTTTTCTTAGTGAAGTATGTCTTTGTATTTTTGGGCATTTCTCTGAAATTTGACACAGTTTAGAAAAATAAAATTTAGACGAATTAAGAGCAACACTCGGACCACACGTCCACAAATTTTTAGAGTGTGCAAGCAAGAAATGCGTAAATGACATGCAAATAAAGACGTTGACATTGGGTCAGCCACGCTTGACAGACAACTATATATTCATAGTACAAACTCTAGACTAACTGATAACTACTTGACACTCATCAAAAATTATTTTACGTCATGTATAGGTAGAAGTCATAAACTTTACTTGATCCGCTGGACAGTTCACGAACAATGGAATTGGCAGCTTAAAAAAATTAAAAGTTTCAATTTGTTCAAAAATTTCTTTAAGGATCGTATATTACTGTATTTTCTTAACATACTAACATGATCGTATTTTTCATTATTTTGTCATTCAATAATTGAAATAGACATTGATAAAGTCATTTACATATTTCACATATTTTTTATATATAGCGTGAATTATAAATTGTTTTAGAAATTTTAATTTTAATTCGTATAAAATATACAATTATGTGTAACTATAAGGAAAAAGCAAGATAATAATAAACTACGTAAACAGAAACTTTTCGGCTAATCCGTCCGATTGTAGTAATAATGTATGATTATTCTATGAAACACAATAGACTACTGCTTAAATTCTGAATTACTAAATAAATTATTAATCAATAAACAGTTTGAGCGGGAAATTTTATTCGGTTGTTAAGTCTTAGGTGATTGGTTTTTACTTTAGTTGGATTCCGTATTTTGCTGAATTTTACGGGTCTTTTCATATGTGTTGAATCAGCGTTATAAATGACGTTAACGTGTTTTATTTCCTGCCTGAGAAGACCTAACTTCTTGACGTAGTAGTAGAACATTGTATTGAGAAAATATTTTTCTTTTTCTCAAATATAGAGATCAGCTGTCCTAAAATATGATTATTTTTATATGTTGTCAGAAGCATGTGCTATCCAGCCAACCTTGTCTATTTACATTATAATTAAAAGTATAATACACCTTTACAGTAAGATTAATACACAGAATTATATTGCTAATGATATTTTGTATTAAAAGATATTTCATGCGATTAGGAGATCTTAGCTTATAACTGTTAAGATATAGTTTGCTAGATTTCCGCACAACCATGGTTTGCGCACAGTTGTTTTTTTGCATCATGTGCATGAATTGGTTTCTCTGCCCCATTTCTGCAATTAAGTGTTATTATGGTATATTATAGAGTATTATTCCATGTACTTCATTCCGAAACCCAATATACTTCGTTGCTTAGACATTTAGTAAATAAATGATCTGTTAATAGACAGTGTAAGCGGGCAAGTGCATTTGGTTATTTATTGGAGGTGTTATATTTTACTTTTATTTCATATTGTGCTCGGGTGTACGAGTGTTTCGTTATCTGTTACTAATGGTCTTATTACGAATGGTCACGTTTTATTCTTGTGCCTCTGTCTATTGGCCAAATAAGACGTGCGGGCAAAACAGAAAATCCCAAGTGGCTTTAAATGAGCGGCTGCAAACGGTTGTTTTTGGCAATGTTTGACGATGTTGGAGGGCTTGGGTGAAAGGATTCGTCTGTAATTGAAATAATTTGTCTGTTTTCGGGAGACTTCGGATAGAATGTATCTTTCGGGTGACGTCGAACATCTTCGGCTATGGTCCTTGCGGATTGTCAGACTGTCAGGTTAGTAAGGGATAACCTAATGAAAATAGGGGGCACGGGGTGTGGGGAATAGAAGGGGGCGTGTTGGGTCAGACTTAATATAGAAAATTATTAAAAATTTGCAATTGTTCACCTTGATCTTACCTTACTTTTGATCATGTAAAAAACGTGGGCGGGGTGGCGCATAAAGAGGGGGCCATTACTTATGATCCACATGATCTCTAGTGTATGTCAACGCCTCAACCGAATACTATTACAGCACTTTGAGCTCTCACAAATAGTATCTCACGATACTGTTTAAAGGAATAAAATTACAGTGCTGTATGTTGCAACGAATAGAATCACAGTGCTATAGGTTACAACGAAAAGAATCACAGCGAGCTTGGTTCTGTCGAAAAGAATCACAGCGCTATAGGTTGTAACGAAAAGAAACAGCACTACGAGTTGCGTTGAAAAGAATCACAGCACTACGAGTAGCGTCGAAAAGAATCACAGCTAGCTTTGTTCCGTCGAAAATAATCACATCGTTACGAGTTGCGTCGAAAATAATCACAGTGCTGTAGGTTGCATTGAAAACAATCACAGCTGCAAGTACCTTTAACGCATTAACTAATTTCGGGTCAAAAAATTACAAGATAAAATTATTCAACGTTCATAAGAAACCAATAAAAAGACTTCAAAGATATTAAAGTTCTTCTTGCACATCGCTACACGCTCATTTTTTTCACAGCAGTACACTTCGATTCCATCCATAGTAAGACCTATATTCAAAGAATATTACCTCGAATATTACTAATAAAGTGCCTCAAGCAATAATCTGAGATCAGTGATCTTAGAGCTCGGCTGACAGAGTCGCGAGATAGTAGAGAGAAGTGAGCGCGGCTTATGCAGGCAGCTTGACTATATTATAGTTATAACTTTGCACTGCCGCAGGACGAGTGCAAAAAATTACCGACTTCCGGTTATTCTTCGAGGTACTTAAAAACAAGTGAAAACTTTGATAATTGCTCTTGTGGTAGAGAAAATCTGTAAAAAGAGACTTGCGTATGAAAAATGATCCTATAGTCCCAAAAATTATTTCGGGCCCTTTCCCCAAAGGACCTTTTTTTTTGTTTAACGCGACGGTTTTAAAAAATGAAAAAACGCTTCTATTTTAAATTTGAAGTATGTACCGGAGGCTAGTAGAGGGACATTCCATCTAAATTTTACCCTTCAATATGCTAAGTGACCGGGGATGTGGATTTTAAAACAACGGCTAAAATCGCGGCTAAGTTTGCGAAAAAAGTACTGAACCGATTTGAGTACATCGTGGCTTATTGTATAAGTTTTAAAAATGCGCATATGTTTCTCTCACACCATTTTTTTTGTAGAAATTGTCATTTGTTCTTATTGGCAAAACACTTGTTTTTGCAATTTTTCCATTTTTGGGCCATTGTCTGATACTTTCAGAAGTTTCTCTTTCTCGTAATTAATTTAAATCGCTCCAATTTTCCAAATAAAATTTTGTATTGAGCAATACTAATATCCTAGCCCGAAAACGTAATTCTATCATATTATACCCAAAAATAGAATCACAAACTGAAGTTTGGTTCGTATGGCAAGACAATGATAACATATTACATTTTGATACGGCTAGGTTGTTTGGAAATCTCTAAAATGAGTTGTTAAACATTGCCGGAGATAATTCTTTCCCTATTTATAGAAGTACATATAATATCAATTTTTTTTAATAGAAAAACGCAGGCTTCAAAAACATATTAAAGAAAGTTTACGAAGCCAATATGGATCATTTTTACCGCTAGCTTTTTCTTTCCTGAGAATAGTAGATGCAAATTCTTTCACCTACTTTGGGCGTTTTGAGAGGCTGCTGCGCCCTTGGTAGGTACAATAGAATTCTCTACTTATGCACATCCAACTAGGGCCGTCCCAAGGTCCCAACGGTCCCTCGAGCTCAGGGACTACCCTGGCGAGATGCACATGACATGAAGAAACCTACTATTCTTAACAAATACAAGAAAAGTTCTAAAGTATACGCAATTTTTTAAAAATCTGTACTTTCTTACTTCAAATTGTTTTTTAGTTTATTGTAAACGTCAATTCAAAATGATTATCGTTCATCAAAATAAATTATTCGTACAAAATGTATACCATTTTCATGAATAATAATTTTTTGAATATATATCATCGAAAACACTTCTTCTTTTACATTCGCAAACGGACTTGTCTATCTTAAAATATTAGATTGCATTTAACTTATATCAGATATCAGCATTTTACATTGTAAAACGAGTACTTGAATATATTATAGTATATTCAAAATATATTACTTACACTGCTCGCTGTTATAGTGAGACAAGTTTTTTATTGTTTAAAGCTGCATTGTTTTATACGAGTCCGTCAGGCATTTGCGTGTTCATTCAGGGAAATAATATCGAGTTATATAGTGCAATCACACGTAAGCAAAATACTTGAAATCACAGTTGATTACAGCGAACCATTAGAACGATGCAGTTATAGACAAATGCATATAAATTAGACTCACTAGTAAGTATTTCGCTTACCAACAAGTAAAAGATGATATTTATATTATGATTAGAAATATATAGTAGTAATTCATATCAGTTATTCATAAAATTGTATACTTGTCCTTTACGCTGGTTAAATATTTGGTGTAGCTGTCAACAAAGAAAAATCATGGACATAATCATACCTTTTGTTGTAAAAGAAATATATTACGCACTAAGATTATTGAATGTCGTAGGACGGCAAATATAAAACTGTTTTGCAAGGGGGTCATGTAAATAATTCTATACATTATAGTTATAGATGGTAAATGTATTATTTTGTTCATAGTGCATGTCTGCCAGAGCAAGCACTGGCCTCGAAGGAGTTCCAAATCATCACCTAATAGTCTTTTGTGATGTTCTAGTTATAATATGTGCACTAATATTGAACACCGATATTTATACGGAGGGTGCAGAAAACGAGTAGGATAAAAGAAATATGTGTCTCTCCCTATAGCAGAAGCTCCTAACAGAATTTATTATGTCATGTTAATTTTACAAATCATTCATTTAAAAAAAAACCTACTGATTTCCCAGAAAAAACAGACAAGCAATTTTTAGACAATGAAAAATAAGTAGAGCCAAATTTATTGAGATTGACTGAATATTCAAGAAAATAGGTCAAAGCCAAAGTGTTAAAGGGTCGTTCACCTATTACTATGATATTTTGTATGCTAACACTTGTACTATTTTAATTTTAAGACAGTATTTTTTAAATATATATATCTATATGTAATTGCATAAAAATAAATTAAAAAAGGTAATACTTATGAAAAATATACAGGAAGAATGAGAAGTACAAAGTTCAAAAAATGGCTGTTATTATATAGTTGCAGTTGTACACATTTTTCTATCCAAATTTTCAGTTACGATCCTGATAGTTAATTCATATTTATTCACAAAAAAAATAAAGTACAAAAGATTAGACTGGAAAACATTTTTTAATCGAATATCTTAGATGTCTTACATATTATAAAACTATAAATGAAAAAGATTTTATGTTGTCATAAAATGAAGCTAATTGTTTGGTAATATTTAAAGAGTGTTTTATTCAATATTGTGATTGTTTTCACGAAACCATGCGTGCAGTAACTATTTTTTACAGAGCCAAGTGCGCTGTGATTCTTTTCGACGCAACTCGTAGTGCTGTGACTCTTTTCGCTGCAACCTATAGCGCTGTGATCTTTTTCGACAGAACCAAGCTCGCTGTGATTCTTTTCGTTGAAACTCGTAGTGCCGTGATTCTTTTCGACGTAACTCGTAGCGCTGTGATTTTATTCGTCCCGGCCATAATGTCGTGATTACTTTTGCCTAACCAGTGTCGTGGGATAGTCTTTGAGTAATACCTTGATTGTAATAGTCTTCGATTGAGGTGTTGATATATATCTTACTGTATATATGTAGTGATAAGGACGAAATTATTTCCACCCCCCCTCACCCCCCTTTGCCGCCCTCAATTCACGGGTAAATTCGTTATATTTTTACGTGATTTGCATGATCGTCATTTGTTTGTAGCCCCCACTGCCCTCACCACCCCCCTCCACCCCCTACAAAATTCGATCGTTTTCTTCGGACTTTAACGTGAAAAATTATTTTTCTAATTTATCAGTGCCCCCCTGC
>JAPYYV010003138.1:0-18950 GCA_030522625.1 Copidosoma aretas
CTCACGGTTATCAAACCGCTTTAGCCTCAGTGACGAATGTACAGCCTAAACGTACCGATGTAAAATCAGCGCACTCGATTCTATATAGGTTATTATTTGATTCCTTTTGATTTTGTTTTTTGGTTTTTTTCTGCTTAATCTGGCGTTGTTTGTATAAACCTTTTATGTATTTTTTACTTTTTAATAAAGATCTTCGCCTGATGAGGTCAGCGAACCTAGTTGACGAAACGTTGCAAAACTTAAACATCTGTTTTGTCAATTTACCTGTGCTCTTAACCGATCGGCTGTGAATTCAGTAAGCCATATTATCAATACGACATTGATTGATTATATACCGGTGAATCACGCTGCTGCAAAAAATAGACAGAAATCAATCAATTCATTGAATGACTACCACCACAGTGAACTATTTTCATTTTTTTTTTTCAAAATTTAATATCTTAAGAACAAAAAAAAAATAAAACGATAATTCTTTTTGAAGCTGACAGGTAAATTGACGAAAATGGAGAAAAATTATTTTTAAAAGGGAAGTATTATTTCATTACCTCAAAAATCATTGAAAACATTCATTTTATTCGAAAAAAGTGAGAAATTGGTTTTAACTCTACTTAATACGTTTTACACACTAAAAAAAACTATTCAATATCATGCTATTACGTTAAAGTAACTATACACTACCTCCATATAACAGCACTCTTAATTACGTAACATAACCTTAATAGACGAATGCGTGGACTATGTTCATATTTTTTTTTCGAAATCTAGTATCTCAAGATCTAAAAGAGATAAAACGATGATTTTTTTAAAACTTACATGTGGGTTGATGTAGAATAGAGAAAAACTATTTATGTAAGTGTAGTTGTATTTTCTAACCTCCAAAAACCATTAAAAACATGATTTTTTTCGAGAAACAGTAATAAAAATGGTTTTAATTCGACTAAATACATAACATAAACTACAAAAAACTATTCAAAATCATGCTTTTACGTGTAAATCACTATATCCTTTGCACAACATTACTCTAAGTTGCTGAACATAACCTCAATAGACGAATGCGTGGACTATTTTTATTTATTTTTTTCTTAAATCTAATATCCCGAGAACGAATAGAGATAGAACGATAATTTTTTTTATAGCTAACACGTGGGTTGATGTAGAAAAGAGAAAAACTATGTCCAAAAGTGTAGTTGTATTTTCTAACTTCGAAAAACCATTGAAAACATGATTTTTTTTTTCGAAAAACAGTAAAAAACTGGTTTTCATTCGACTAAATACATACTATAATCAACAAAAAACTATTCAAAATCATGCTTTTACGTATAAGTCACTATATTCTTCATATCACATTACTCTTAGTTGCTGAACATATCCTCAATAGGCGAATGCGTGGACTATTCTTATTCATTTTCTTTTTAAATCGATTATCTTAATAACGAATAAAGACAGAACGAATACTTTTTTGGAGCTTATAGGTGAGTTGATGTGGAATAGATGAAATCTATTTATAAAGTGTGGTCCATTTCTTAACTTTAAAAAAATCATTGAAAACGTAAACTTTTTCGAAAAAAGTGAAAACCTGATATTAATTATGCTAGATACATACCATAAACTCTGAAACACAATTTCAAATTACTTTTTATAGAATGAGTGACTATAGTTTTCACTTAACAGTACTAAGAAATGCTTAATATAACCTCCATCCGTGAATGCGTGGACTAAACTCGTTTTTTTTCTTTTCCCAAAATCTGATATCTCGAAAACAAATGAAGATATTCCGATACAATACCAAATTTAAGTACAGAATACAACGTAAATAATAATTGTATCTCTAAACATAAACACTCTAACATTCTTCTTCATAATATCTTCATTTGTTTTCGAGATATCAGATTTTGGGAAAAGAAAAAAACGAGTACGTTTTTTAGATATGTTAAGCTAATACACATTAAAAACAATTAGTATGATGAACAACAATTTTTAATTTATTTGATTTCTATTACGGATTATAAATTTAAAGGTCAGGTGACTAGACTACACTAAACATAACCTCAATGATTTAGTCGTGTTGACAACAATTCTGTTTTAAGCGTTATAATTTATAATTGCTACTTTTAAATAAAGAGATAAAGGTTGTTAGTAGTTGCAGAGCGTAATATTTCCTGATTCTTTTGTCTATGAATCAACTGCATTCTGTAAGAGTTCGATAAAGGGTATAGAAAACTTTCAAAAATGATTGAAAATGAAAAATTTTTGTTACGATAACATTCTCGCTATCTAGATAACATCAATGAGATAAGTTTGTGAATGAACTAAAACACCATTCATTTGAGATAACTGTAAAATTGAACTAAAAATAATTTGTGAGGTATCGACAGCACAACGCGCTTATTGATTAGATAGTGAACTAAAAAATTTGTAATATCATGATAAAAATTGACTGTTATTATGTGTAAATATACAGTAAATGTTAATCGAATATTTAGTAGAACTTTTAGTTGAGTATAGATTTTGAAAAAATAATGAGCAGAAACAGTCTAACCATTCGTCTATTGAGGTTATGTTAGGCAACCATAAGGCTGTTATGTTAAAATATAGAGACTTGAACGTAAAAGCATGATTTAAAATAGTTAATTTGTCGTTTATAGTATGTAGTTAGTTGAAGTAGAACTAAATTTGTACTTTTTCCAAATAATTTATGTAATCAATGAGCCTTAGAGGTTCGGAAATAATACATCTCTTTAAATAGTTCTTAATTCTACGCTTAGCCACCTATAAGCTCCAAAAAAAATCATCATTATAAATTTATTCGTTATTGAGTTATTAGATTATGGAAGCAAATTTTAAAAAATAGTCTACGCATTCGTCTATTAAGGTTATGTTAAGCAATCAAGTGTGACGTTATGTAAAGGATATACTCACTTATATGTAAAAGCATTATTTTGAATAGTTTGTTGTAGTATTTAGTATGTATTGAAACGAATTTAAACCATTTTTTTACTGTTTTTCGAAAAAGTTCACGTTTTCAATGATTTTTTGAGGTAAGAAAATGAAACTACACTTTTATAAATAGTTTTTCCCCATTTTGCTTCAACCCACCTGTAGTCTCAAAAAAAAAACTTTGTTCTTGTGACTTAAGATTAAAAAAATAAAAAAAATAAAGAAAAATAGTTCCTGCATTTGTTTATTGAGATTATGTTAAGCAACTAAGAGTAATATTATGGAAAGGATATAGACACTTATACGTAAGATCATGATTTTGATTAGTGTTTTGTATTTTATAGTATGCATTTAGTCAAATGGAAACTAGTTTTTTTACTGTTTTTCCAAAAAATCATGTTATTAATGATTTTTGAAGGTTAAGAAACACAACTACACTTTCACAAATAGTTTTTTTTCTATTTTACATCAATACACCTGGAAACTCCAAAAAAATCATCGTTTTATCTCTATTCGTTCTTGAGATATTAGATTTCGAAAAATAATATGAAAATTTTCCACGCATTTGTATATTGAGATTATGTTACGAGACTAAGAGTGATGTTATATAAAGGATATAGTCACTGAAACGTAATAACATAGTTTTAAACTGTTTTTTTTTTTTAGATTATAGCATGCATTTAGTAGAACTAAACTAGATTTTTACTTTTTTTTTTTTTTTTAATTCATGTTTTCATTGATTTTTTGAGATTCGGAAATGATATCACACTTTCGAAAATAGTTTTTCTCTATCATAGATTAATCTACCTGTCAGTTAGAAAAAATTATCGTTTTGTCTTTATTTGTTCTTGAGATATTAGATTAAAAAAAAAAAAAATATGAAAACAGTTTACTGTGTGCCGGAGGGTACATACGCATAGCAACTTGATTTGTCATGATTTTTGAACTCTTTTGCGGTATGATTATCATCCTTATTATCTTTTTCCTTCTAAGTAGCTCATTATCCTTATGGTTTATGGTTACATGCATCATTCTGTTTGCTTGCTTCTGCGATAAGCAAGTTCGCAACATTAATTGAATCACTGGTAACTCAGTTATAGCATTAGTGTTACTATTCATAGTTATGACAACTACGTGCATGTAAATTGTATTTGCACGCATCTGTATGTAAATATGAGTATATGTGATTTGCAGGTGAGGTTTCTAGAAAAGTTTGTTAGTGGGTTGTCGGTCATATGAAAACGTGGACATCACTCGAGGTGCATGATGTACAACAGTTTCAATGGTTCTTGTACTCTCGGCTTACTTATGGTTTTTTAATTATTTAGCCCTTGGCCACGGCTGCGGGCGCTGGAGCCTCGGTTTATCGGTTGAATAAAAATAGTAAGAACATATGCCGTACGTTTTGTTATCTGTACGTTGTATAGAAATTGGAAGAGGAAAAGCTTTCATAAAAATTATTGGGGTTTCTTGGCATTACAAGGACATTTGATGGATTGCTGTTGTGCATTCAAATTCATTTTTACAAATTATACGTAGATTTATTAAAAAATGTGATAAAAAAAGGATAATTGAACGACATTTTATTTTACAAGATAAAGAAGTATAATTCACGAAAAATGAAATATTTAAACTGTAGTCCTTTTTGGATGTTCTACGTACTACGACAATACAGGTATCCCCTACATATTATATACTCGAAATAACAAATTTATGTTTGTTTTAGTGTACGTAAAAGTAATGGTACAAATAAACAGAGATTATAAAACAGTTTATTATTGCATCATGAAAAAAATTATGAAATTATTCTAGATTTTCATTTCATTTTAAATATTGACTATTGATGGAGAGTCATGCTCCCCACTTATTAACATTCTATAAGTGTTCTTATTATCAGCCTGATGAGGGCAGCGCACCAGCTGCCGAAACGTTGCACATAATTTGTGCGTTCATTCTTGACTCTTAAAGAGTCTTATATGTTAGGAAAGGCCTTAATTTGTAAAAATTATCATAGTTACCTGATGAGATTTTACAGTAATCAGATCACATAATACGAAATAAGGGTACATATTGTGTAGAAAAAAAATTATTTTATAAAAATTTTAGTATTGCGTAAGCGTAGAATGTCATTTCTTCAACAAGTCACTTAAAACATAGAGACTTGTTTACTTATCGTTTGATTTTAATTTGTCAAAGGTACTTTTGTTCCTAAAATTATTGCCGAGAACCTTACTGAATTAAATTTTAAAAATATTAAGTGCGTAAAATTATAGGTCTAAATTTTTATCCCCCAATAATTGAGAGCTAACAACAATTAGAACTAGCTTTTTGCACACTTGACGTTTTGAAAATTTAAATCGGTAAAATTATGAGTAATTGTTCGGGGAACAAAATAAGTTTTGGAAAACTATAATCAAACGTAAAATAAAAAAGTCTCTACGTTTTGAGTGACTTTTTGATTAAATGACAATATACACTTGTGAAATATTGCAATTTTGATAAAATAATTTTTTTTCTACACATCAAGTAACCTCATTTCTTATTGTGCAATCTGTTTCTTGTCAAAGCTTATCAGGCAACTAGATTAATTATCATAAATTAAGGCATTTTCTAACATATGAGACTCCTTAAGATAAGAAATACTCACGAGTGATACCATGAAAGGCAAAATGAATTTTTTTTCATATTTCTAGATTTTTTTTTGTTAGCGTAAGCCACATTATTCTTTTGGATTAAAACAGCACATATAAAGTAAAATCATTAATTTTTTTTGTTAGTAACATTTCTTTGCGAATTATATTTTCTATTTTATAGTCATTATCATGATTAATTTGTGTAAAAATTATATCTTTCGAGTAGCATATTTATAAGAAAATGTATAATTGGCCATGACAAGAAGAAAAAATTTTCAAAGATATAAAATATTTCTCTTATTACCTCGAAGTTAAATTTCTTAGTTGAAAACAAAAAGTTGTAAAGTAAGGTAAGTGCCCCTATAACTGAACAGTACCTATAACTGAACACTCGTCACGTATTAGCCGATTACATTTCAAATAACGATTGCACACTAAATTTGTCATAGTAGGTACTTTCTTAAGACTTTTACCTACGAGTAGAAAAAGTTCTGCATAAAAATAATATTAGTTCATACAAATAATTGTACTTGGAATATCCTTGCTTGATGCTCGACTGACTAGCATTAGATTGCTTAAGCCGCCTGCTAAGAAAGACTTATATCTTCTTAAGGCTGTTATAAACAGTCTACAATAGTTTTATACACCAAAAAAGAACTAGCAATAACTTGATACGTTATAAAATTTTTGAAGAAAATATATTTTTGAATATTATTAACTTTTTCATCAATATCGTAGGTATTTATTTATAGGTACACATTTTATGAGAGTGCAACTATAGTTGAACACCTGCGTTACACACCGCACTCCTAACCTATAACTCCAAAACTTTTAACAAAGGTATTATTTTTATAAATACTTGGTTATATATTATATCAATTATTTTTATAAATACATTATTTTTCTAGTCGTTTGCCTGCAATCAACTTTATTAGTATACATGTACTTTAAGCAAAAAAATGTTTTTTGTTTCATACATTAAACTCTCTTTCACACAAAAAATCACGTTTAACTATAGGTACATCAACATTTGAATGCAGGGGCACCTCAATCCTCATATGTTCAGTTATACGTACAGGGAACTGCATATAAGTAATCATTTATGTATCCTTAAACTGTCCAACTAATCATTATTTAACGTTTTAATCACTTCATTACATCCCAGATCATCATAGGATGAAAGAATAACACATAAAGCATACTTATTGTATTATTTATTCGGCATAAAAATTCTTAAGGTGCTTAAGTGTTCGGTAATAGGGGCATTTACCATACAGAAAATTAATCTTTGCACAAAATTTTACACTGTTAATACAGAAGTTTTTTATTTTTTCTTTAGTTATAACTTTTGATTAAGGAGATTCCAGAGTTTTAGCGGAGCAATAAAGAGAAGTACGGCCATTCCTATAGTGCGGTGTGTAGAAGTTGGTTGTACTAACCGATCCTAAACACTTCTGCTCGCTCTATCACGGAAAATTCAGTTCTGTTTAACTCGCTAGTAACTACAGATTTACGAAATCACACCAAAAAATTACAGACATATCTTAAGACAGGTTGTTTGCATATAACGAGTAAAAAATTTTTTAAACACGTTATTTAGGAGCTAGAAAATAATCTAAAATAGCATATTAACCTTTTGTCGATAAAACAGTGTTATAAATTTTCAAAAATCCAAATTTTTTATACATCATTGAATTTTGTGGTCTTAAGCCGAGCTGTGCCAAGTTGGGACTTATGATTTTCAGTTAAACTAGTTCTGGAAGCGATTTGGTAAAGAAGTATCGCACCGTGTAAAAATACCATCTGGCAGCAGACTCCGCCCACGAATCTCCCTTGTATTGAGCATTGTAGTGCCTTGCAACTTGGTTTACTTTTGCATTTATTATTTAACAATTTACCTACAAAGTCTTTGTTTTGTTTGACGAATATCTTTCTTTTATACTAAGGTAAGTGTATAAACTTTTTTTTTGGTTCGATCAAATTTCTGTCATACAGTAATTCATACCAAGAGGCTTCTAAACCTTGGTCTCATATTTGAGCCCGTGATAAAACGCCCGTATTTAACATTTTTTTCCTCAAGATTTCCATGCACAAAAACCAAAAAAATGTTAATGTACTTTTAATACGCTTAAAAACATGTTTTCTGCAGCACCATTTCATCTATGCATCTTTTTCCCCAAGCTTGAACTAAACGTAGAATGATGGTTCTGTTAAATTAACGATTTTTTGCATGTTTTGTCTTGAAACTTTTCGTGTAAAATGATGTTAATTTTTTTTTAATATAGACTTTATTTACATTTTACACCATAAGATTTAACATAGAGAGTGAGAGCAGCACCTGTTATTCCCAAAGCGGATTGTGGTTGCTAGACAACGAAACCTATTGATATGAGCTTCTAGGGTATAAAGAGAACTGCATAAGATCTATAGTCCTTAGTTGTCACAATTGTCTCACTAGTTGCAGATAATTTCCAAGTATTACTAAATTAAATTTATAAAAGCAAATAATAAATCAATAATTATATATTTACGAAATAAAACTGTGAATAAGTTGCGAAATTAATAACGGATGTAGAACTCTATATTAAGGTAAAAATTAAACGCATTTTTAACAAAAAAAAACTTACTTAAATGATAGAATACAAATATTTAATGCTAACTAATTTCATCTTTAATACTTGTATTGAGCGAGTAACCGATGGGGCTGGCACAGGTGAGTTGGCAAGCTCAGAGTAGAGGGCGCAGAAGAGAACAGCCTTTGGATATACTTTTAATTATAAACTTATCTACGCTGTGTTAAACGCTAAATTATATTTGGGTCAGCTTTCATTGCTCCTTCTCTATCCTCTCCAACGATTCAATATTCTGAACCCAATTACAGTTGCTTTACCTCTCCTAATCGCCTACATCCTAACTCTTTCTTTCCATCTACCTATTCGTCTTTTATTGTAAAAAACAATATATTTTGAGTTTTTATGTCTGAAAGAAACTATATTTTAAAATGTAATGTTGATACTGGTGATTCAGTAACATATACCCTCTGAAGTCCATGGTAACGTTCTCCTGTATTGATTGGGGAAGTTCCTATTACACGCTCTATTACGAGTGAAAGATCTGGCAATCTTTATTATGAACGAGTGTTTGCGATGAGTAAATTAAAATCTAACATATTTATAATATGAAAAATCCATCACTTTTTGGTAATATTTTTATTATCGTTACAAATCATTATCGTTAGTCTGTCGATGCTACTTCTCCCTAATTTTGTTTTCATGCTGTTTTTTATAAATCAATATATGTCTGTTCAAATGTGTTGATATTTTAAAACTTTTCTACACGCAACACATTCTAATAATTTCTCTTTACGATGTTCTTTTTAACGTCTCACAAAATTTTTTCATTTCGACGATTCCACAGGAATCAAAAAATACACTAATTTTATATGAGTTAATTTATGTATCCTTAATTTTTTAGTCGTCAATAATTGAAAAAAGCATGAATTGCACGCGCGTCAAATTTTATTACTGAAAAATATATGTTGAGTAAGTATTTTCTAAGAATTGTATTATTAGAATCATTTTTTACATCATAATTTCATGTTTAATTCAGAAATAAATGGTTTATATATCTTCTTTTAGTACGGCAGTGAATAATTGCAGCGATGAATTTTTAATACGATACAGTGGCACTGGTTGCCAACGATTACTAATCTAAAAAAACATATAATTTTGTGTCCATAGTTGATTTGAAACAAAATATGTCGGCGATGTAAGAATTTCACAAGTATTTTCAAATTTTTATGTAAAATAGATGTAAGTTATAAGTTTTTTTAACATTAAAATATTTCTTTACAAACAATATCCTCAATCTCTGAATTATTCTCCGATTCAATTTAGGTACAATTATATTTATATTTTTACATCTCGATAGTGCAAAAAAATTGTCCATGAGAAAATAAAGGGTTTTTAATATACAATCCTAAAGAATTGAAATTTGTACTTGTAATTTTTTAATTGTCAAAGAAAATGCTTTTATAAAGGGAAAATTTTTTCTGTATAAAACAAAAGGTAATAATGACGAGGTGCCTGTATTTAATGTTATTCTCGGAATATGCACTTTGTCTCCTTTTCTTTAGCCTGTAATTATTTCTGCTTCTATATTAAATGATGATTCATACGTAACATATGATAAATTATTTATGCATAAGTTCCCGTATGCATGAGTAATGATTCACTCGACCAAACTCATCACAAATATATAAAGGTAGCTATTTTCCAATATATAGGTATACATCAAAAAAGTTATATTTCTTAGTCAAATAACATATGATCAGTGTCTTTTTTTGTCTGATACTGTCAGATTAATAAAGTCCATGGTCGAATTTTTTTTCAAATTTGTCCCTTATTATTAAATTAATTATTCATGTAAAAGTAAAAATAATACTTTGTGTTCCCAAAATTTCCGATTTCCATCAGATTTTAAGAAACAGCAGCTACTTATCTTCTTATTTATTGAAGTACCTGAAAAACGGTTTTCTGTATCGCTAAAAATGCATATGTTTATAGAAATCCAGAAAAGTGGTGTACAAATGCATTTTGAACAATTAATACGCCTTTTTTAGAAATCAAAGATGGTTAGTTTGTAGGTAATTGGTTAAAGACGAAAATCAGCTTTTCTTTATTAATATCTGGTGAAAAATTAAAAATTTCGAATACAAAGAGTATGGTTTTTTTATTGACACGATTAATTGATAGATAAATGATGAAAGCATTTTAAAAACCTACGATGCGCCTTATACATGTGACAATATCCCACGTTAGAATGATAACAATTACATGTAATTTTCCTAAAATTTGTATCTTTCTGATGTAAACCCACACAGTGGGAAATAAGTACCTTAAAATTAACGTTGATTTATTGGGTACGTCATAGTAAATCATGATGTTGCTTGAAAAATGAATAAAATTAAATATTTAACGAATATAAAAACATTGCTACCAATTTATTGGCACAAAGCTTCCTTAACTCTATTGTTTTGCAATATTTTTTTTTAATTTTCCAGCAGTTCTAAAAGAAAGACCGAATGTCACTCTGCACCACGTGCATTTACGCAGCGGCAAGCTGAAGAACTAACGTACTATTTCGAGCACTCGTAGTAAGCCTTTCACCATTAAGTATAAAACATCTCAGATGGCTGGCTTACTTTATTATATACGTTAAAAAGACTCCCAAAGTCAGTACATATGTTGCAGTCACGTGCACAGTTGTTTTATATTAAATGTTTAAACAAAGTTCTTATATTTCTCCAAACGTCGGTATTTTTAACGTGTTTCCGTTATTTTTCGCAGATCAATGTGAAATACTTTGAAAATAAAAATAAAAATAATGTAGAGTGTCAACAGTAAGTATGAAAGCTATTATCTCTACGTGATCGAATCATTGAAAAAATTTTTTTATTAAATTTTAACATTTTTTTCATGGTCGAATGTTAGGAATTTTTAAGCCTGGAATTTTTTTTGTCTTTTTCTTTGAAAATCGGTATGCAACATTGTAATTACTGCAAAATAAACTGCGACATTTTAAAGTAGACATAATAACCTTAAAATTTTTTATCTATAATCTGTTGATATCATTGTCTATTAATTCTAATTGACAATTAAATCTAGAGACTCGAGGAGAAAAACCATAATTTTTGAACATTGATGATGCATGGAAGTCTTAGTTTAGCAAAATAAATTTTTAAACGTTTTTGCTTACGTACATATTCTGAATAATGCATTTATTGATAGTGTTCACGTATTTGTTGCTTTTTATGTCGATTTTACTTAATTCATGACAAATTTACGTGAACTATTTAAAACTAACGTAACACTTAACTAACAAAAAAAAAAAATATGTAAAATTAAACTTATTTAGACGTTCTATGCAGAGTCGTTTGGAACTTTAAAAAAAATTTAGCACTTCCTTAATTTTCATAATTAAAACAATTGTGATACAATGTCTGTTGTAATCAGATAATAAAAATCGATTGTAGAACGAAATAAGGGTACTTTAGGAGTAAAAGTTAATTTATTATATAAATTTTGCCATAGTGCAGTGTTAACATAGTGTTAAAAAATGCTCATGAAATGCCGTGATCTTTTTTGCTTTTCATGAAAATTTAAATTTAAAAAGTTTGTTTTATTCCTTAAACGATTTGAGATAGGGTCGGCCTGGAAAATTTCTGAAAAGAGTATATGTGTCATGAGTTTGGTGCAATTGTTCATACAAGAATTCAAGTCTTAGACTTTTTTCAGTAAACTAAAGAACGTAACTTGTTACACATTTAATCTTTTTAAAAAATTTTCACGCTGACCCTACACGGAGAAAAATTTTGAGTTAAAAGAGTACACGTACTTGAGGTAGGAGAGTTCATACCTGCTTGAACTCTTCTATCCCAAGTACGTGTACTCTTTAACTCAAAATTTTTCTCCGTGTATTTGAAATCGTTCAGGGAATACAAACAAGCTTTAAAAATTTGAAGTCAAATGATAAGCAAAAATAAAAGCAGTGTTTTATGAACGTTTTTTTTTAACATTAGAAAATGTACACACTGCAGTATGGAAAAATTTATAAAATAATTTTTTTCCAACTCCTAAAGTACCTTTCTTTCATAGTAAAATATTTCTGGATTATTTTATCGCAACAGATAGCTCTTTAAACTATTACAAATTTAGTGGTATATATATGTGCCGAGTACGGCTTGTAGGTGCCACCACTCGCATAGTGAGAACGCGCGACTGACATGGACGAAAAGTCGCGCACTAGTACTGCGATCGTGCGAGCCTGCGGGCGTGCTAGCACTGCGATCGCGCGAATACAATTTCAAGCATTTACTCATTTTTACCCTTACTACGTTGCTGTCATATATGTACTTTTTTTATTCTAACTACCTAAAGAATTGAGTATTCTTTATTTCCACGAGAAAAATGTATTTAAACATTTACTAGGGTTATGCTGAAGTATCTGGTACTTGTTTGTTGACCAAGATGAAGTATAGAAGGAATACTCAACTCTGTAGGTAGATAGAATAAAAAGAGTACATATATGACGGTAACGTAGCAAGGGTAAAAATGAGTAAATGCTCGAAATTTTACTCGTGCGATCGTAGTGCTAGCATGCTCGCACGCTCGCATGATCGCAGTGCTAGCGTGCGACTTTTCGTCTATATCACTCGCACGCTCTCACTATGCGAAAGGTGGCACCTACAAGCTTCCGTAGCCGATCCTCCTAGGCAGTGTCTAGGAGTTGAGAGCACGAGAGTGTGTTTTGTGTTCGTTAGCATTTGTAATATTTTAGTTTAATAGTTAGTCACTGAAGAGCTAGTCAGTTTATAACATTGCACTTATTTTTGGGCTTTTACATATTCTCCTATATCTTCATTTTAATTATTTCCTTTTACTACTGATTTGAATTGTCGTGTATCGTTTTCCAGTGCCCAGAAAAACCTAGTAGAATTATTTCTGGTGAACCTTCCCGGAACAGTTCATTGCTTGAGTTACATTTCATAGGCTTTAACACCAAGACTAAAGCCTTACCTTAACTAAGTCATAAGCACCTTCTGTTCACATTGTGAAATGTGAGAAAATACCTAAGCGATTATTAAAGTTTGACAAATGCAGCATTTTCCTATCTTGTTATTTTGTAGAAAGTTGAGCGATCTTTTGAATGTAATCATAGGATATCTTATATTAACTGTAAAAAGCTTTTTTATTCAAGAAACTGATTAGTTAAAATTGGATTAACTGACATAAAAGAACGTTGAATCAACATATTTTTCTCCAGTAGTCATAATAATTTAAATACAAAAAAAAACTTTAACTGGTGTCCTTAAGACACCAGAATTGTTACAGCTCATTCTGCTTTTTCCAATGCTATTGACAGGTTTTAAAGTGAGTAGAAACTGTCTCCTTTACAAGAATGTATTAGGCTTGTATTGTATTGCGAGAACACAACTTAAGCATTCATCGTGGGGATCCAGGTACGGACCTAATAACAGTCTTTACCACGCTACAGGAAAGGACTAAAGCGATGTAAAGTTGCTCCTGTAGTAGATGCTGGGATTCCTTACACGAAGACAGCATCGCGTCTTGTTCCGCTGGGCTCGTTCAGCTATAACGCTATACTTCTTATGATAGCACTAATTGTTTAAACAATCACCCTGCAAAAGAGTTTGGAACTTTTGCTATTGTCCTAAACTTAGGTGTGCTTTCTTTGTTTCATGATTGTACGTAAAATATTTCTTTTTCATTAACTGCATCTGAATGGCATATAATTCACATGTTAAAATAGACCATATTTGTTGTATTACCAACCAAATAGTGGTAAACGATAACTTGTCGACTATTGAGTATTTTGTTTTACAATTTCAGAGGAGTTTGTGAAGACGTGTGAACTATTCCAAAACTACCCATAGTAGACGGATCAATTTTTCAAATAATAGCTAGCATAATAACACGAAAAACTGATCAATGTGTCACAAAGTTATAATGAGAATATGAGAGATGAAGAAAAATACGAACGCATTCTTTACACCGATAGGTCACTTAAAATAATTGAAATACTTTACGAGGAAAGATTACATCAACTATTTGACATCGTCAGCGGAAACGCACTTGATTATATAACAGAGAAAGCTGATAAACGATTCTTATCTGATCAAAGAGGTTGTTATCTTTGATTAAAGCTTCTCAATACAAAACTTAGTTAATATATTAATATTCGGTCGTGATACTTGTCATATGATCATTAACAGAAAAATTTTAAATAACTACATTATTCAAATTAATGCTTGAAAAATAATCATTTCAGCACTGCCAGAAAATATGAATCAACGTCACCACATAATCTCGTCTAATTCTGAGACAAGTGTCTAACAACCAACACTAATAGTACCAACACTTACAGACATTTAATGTTACAACTAAAATATTAAACAGTTGTTTGATGTAGAGGTGGAAACAGTCTACAAAGTACAGGTTTTGACGAAAGATGATACAGCTCAAACGGTGACCAAACGTTGGTTCAAAAATTTAGTCAGTATCTGCAGTTTCAATTAAGATGTAGACACAAATCTTACGGCATATTCGTCCCAACAAGTTGTGTCTGTAATGTTTTTTCACTATACTGCGCCAAAAGTAGGAACTTTGTTCCCGGTTCGTCAGCTTGAAATTCCGCCTCCCGGTGCAGAATTGATAAAAATTGTACAAAACGCACGGGAGGAAATAATGAAAGTCTCAGAACACATGCTTATCATTCTCGGCTTTGCCTCGGGCGTCAAATGCCTGTGTTTTAAGACATTTTTCATTTTTCTTTCTTAGGTAAGTAATATACTATTTAATTGAAAAGAACACCTAGCTGAGAGGTATGGATATACCATCATAATTAAGTATTGAATAATGCTTAGCCGAAGATGTACCTTAATTACAATAATTTAATTTTCCGTCTCATTTTTTTTCTTATTTTTCGTTACTTTCTCGCAATAATCATCTAACAACAAAGCATTATTCATAAATTTTACTGTCTACAAATTCAAGATTTTTAAAGTTAAAGTTCTTTAGGGGCGTTAGGCAATTTTTGGATAAGAAAAATCTTGTGTTCGCGTCACCGTCACGTTGTAGCTATCTGGTTGATTCCGCCGCAACTGACTCAGACGAGGTCCCTGGCTTGTATGCGCATACTAAGGTGTAATTTATTAAGTTAAAGGTAAATATTTATGTGGAAAATTCCGCTCTTTCTGCTCTAAACATAAAAAAATTCATTTATAGTTGTTTTAGGGATTAAATTTACGAGAAAGAGGTCATTTCGTCCTTTCGGTCCACTGTCCCTTTTGATTTTTTCACCTTTTTACCCACGATGCGAAAATGTACAGCTTATAAGCCCTAACTGAAGGTATATGTCAAAAACTTTGAGGTACTATCTACCTATCGCTACCTGTACCAGATCCAAATTTCATCATAAACAGTCCGAGAAGACTATATGTATTTTGTCCCAAAAGTATCGTCAAAAGTAGTGCGTCGCACTGTAGTTATTGAGAACCAGTCTGAATCGGTTAAGGGAGCTATGCAATAATGGATTTTCGAACTAAGCTCTATAAGTGAACAGTTAGTTATGTTGTTATCAGTCCTTATTTGAAACTACTGGGACCAGAGCTGATGGAATATGTATTTTATAATGCACCCTATACAACCCCGAAACATGTACCAGGTTAATCATTATCTAAATTATAAAACATTTACCAAAGAACTTATTACTGATAAATTTTTGATTTAATTTAAGAAAGTGTTAAAACTGTCAAGGCTCTCCATCATCTTCAGCATCAAAGATATGTAAATCTGTAAATTTAAATTTTGACTATGAAAAAAAGTTTAAGCGAAAATTCATAGTAACGCAAGTATTTTTTTTATTTCAATTTCAGATGAAGAAATAATACCAACGCGTGTCCGAGCAAAACAGTGCTTATGTGAGAGCTGGCTGCTGTCTTACCGGAATTCAATCACTCTTAGAAAGGAGACATCTGAAGAGAGGTGGCTCGCACGTTTAAGGCGACATCGGTTCACAGGACCGATTGTCATCCTACCTACAATAAGTAGGTTGAAGCTCACGGAGAAAAGAAGAGGAGTATATTCAAAAGCGGCAAAAAAATAAAAGTACAGGGAGAAAGTAGAAAAATAAAAATGAAAAATAATTTAAGTATTCCCTTAAGGAAAAAAACTTAACCAACTGATTTGCTTATGATAAGAGGGACCACGATAAAAAATGATAAAAATATTTAACACACTAACGCGCAACAAAAACTGAGTATAAAAAAATAGGGTATAAAGATGATATTTAAATTGCCCTACTGGCTTTACGAATTTATTGACATAAATTTTACACAACAGGAAAACTACTTTATAAGAAAATTTAATTAATTTTACGTGATGGAGGATATGATAGAATATGGAAAAATAAAAAAGTACTGCATTTATGACCCACGAACGAAGATATTTTCCGAGTCGACAAGCACCTCTTTCCCCGATCTCTCTCTTTTTCTAATGACGCGCACCAATTAGAAAAACTCTACCGCCCACTTCAGTCCTAAGTTGCGCACAGCAGTAAAAACATACATATGTATATCTATATTTTTACATCAATTTTGTAATATACACATTTTTATAATTGTGTATTGTATGAAAATGTTTTTCATAAAAAATTTAAATAAAATAAATCGACTTATTATTCAACCTCTTTCATTGAATAAATTCATTCATTTATTAAGTACTTTAATCTTTAAAAATTTTTAGTTTACTAATAAAAAGGAAGAGAAAGTAAGAGCCCCATCCTACGCCCTCACCTGTAAGGAATAACCATTGAACTTTCCTTTCCAAATTTCTCCACTTCAGTCCTCAGTCGCGCACAGCAGTAAAAACATACATATGTATATCTATATTTTTATATCAGTTTTGTGATATACACATTTATATAATTGTATATTGTATAAAAATGTTTTTCATAAAAAATTTAAATATAATAAATCGACTTATTATTCAACCTCTTTCATTGAATAAATTTATTCATTTATTAAGTACTTTAATCTTTAAAACATTTTTAGTTTACTAATAAAACGGAAGAGAAAGTAAGGACCCCATCCTACGCCCTCACCTGTAAGGAATAACCATTGAACTTTCCTTTACAAATTTCTCCCCCTTCTTTTATTTTACTTTAAAGTTATTTATTAACACATACATACATATTTTGAAGAGAATTGTGACGATTATCAACTTCATCAACTCTTTTATCTTCTTCTCCTTGCTTTCTTTGATTATGTAAAATCATGCAATGCTTCATTGCATACACGTTCTTCACAGCACATATAGCATCCCAACACAGATGATGATTTAAACACATCACAGAGCTGTCCTTTTGGAATTCTTCTGATAGAGGGACAATTATTATCATCAAGATTACCAGTGCTATTTAAGAAAAAGAAAATTAGACTGATTATAATTAGATTGATAATTATCAATAATATTTTATAATTTATTAATTTATAACTTACCACTTATCTGGCAAGATCTTTCCTATCCAAATTTTTTTTCTAATCCTTTAACACATATCCAACTTACATCATTTAATGCCTTTTGCAGTAGATGGGTATGCTTCTCATACGAAATCACACCAGAACTCCAAGCTATCCCATGGTAATTTTCCTTAAACCAATTATTCATACAACATTAATCTGTACTCAAATCTATCTATTTAAATAGTGTTCGGAAGGAGTAGACTATTTGCTGAGTATCCTCTTCCTCATAGTGATTATGCCAAGGTCCTTTACGACAAAGTCCTTCGATGACTTTAGGAAACCTTGCAAATCAACGGTGTATATCATAGTCATCTTCTAGTACTGCACTAAAGAGTTATTTACCCTTGCTTGCTTCGAAACAATCTAATACTTTTGCTGCACTGATGCTCATAGTGATACCCTCGCTTTATAGTGAGAGTATTCAGTTGCGTGCGCAACAGTAGTGGGAGTTTGCGGTGACGGCGGCTCTGCAACATGGTGGGGTTGACTGACTATGAAGGCAGCAAGAGCAGCTCGAAAAAGTCAGTCAAAACATCGCACAACCTAGCGAGCAGTCTTCTGTCTACACCAGGAGGTAGGGTAGCCAGAGGGTCTATCTGGAAGGTATCTCCAAGGAGCATCGGAAAGGTATACCTATAGGGTCAACCCGAAAGACGATAAGGTATATACTTTTAAAGTATGATGTAGTTATTGAATTGATCAAAAATATGCTTTTCACATATTCATTATTATAAATAATTTACGAAAAACTATTAAATAAGATGTTATGATGTCTATGAATCATCCAGAGTAAGCATAAATGACAAGTGCGTTAAAAGTAGAGACACCAAAAGTAGAGACCTTCATACCTTTCTAAGTCAGATGATAAAATCATTACGAATGAGGCATCGTCAGAGCCAGAAATCAAAGTCATGTATAAAATCATTAATATCGATAATGAATCAATGTCCTCTAACTATTTTAAGGAGGGAAGTGACAATGAGAAAAATTTTAATTCTCAATATGTGAATAATAGTAAGGTTAATCTTCTTTATGAAATCATTAAAGATTTTCAGGAAGAGAAGGAGGAAAAAGAAAAATTAACTTTTGAATTAAAATCTGATGATGACGATGATGATGATGATGATGATGATGACGATGATGATGATGATGATGATGATGATGATGATGATGATGACGATGATGATGACGATGATGATGATGATGATGATGATGACGATGATGATGATGACGATGATGATGATGATGATGATGATGATGATGATGATGATGATGAT
>JAPYYV010003139.1:0-18871 GCA_030522625.1 Copidosoma aretas
TTAAAAATTATACACACACATACGTCAAATTAAAAATAATATTAATGTTTATTTATTAATGTGACTGTAAGACCGATATAAATATTTGTCTTGTTTCAATATTTATAAAAAAATCATTTAAATCTAAAAACCTAAAAGGCTTATTGGCTTCTTATAGCTATCGATACATACACTATTCACGACATCAGTTACTAAACGAGATGATTCGGCACGCTATCGAGCTTTTTATTTTAATTTTATAAACTATAAACTATTTATAACAAAGGCGTTTTTCACTAGATGGCACCGCGCTTTCATATGCCTCATGTCTCATTTAATTTATTGATTAGGCTGTTATGAATAAGAAAAGTTTACCTAACCAGATGCTCCAACACTCTTAGGTACATTGCTCTCATTTCGATTTTATACGGCAGAAATTATCCATAACAAAGGCGTTCTTAACGAAACAATCCTCCGTTTTTAAGAAAATTGTCCTTCAGTTTATTTATAAGGGTTCTTTGAACCAAAGGAGTTTATGCACTCACTTGTGAACCTCTTTATGTTCTAAGATAATGCAAGTCTTAAACGTAAATTAAGCTGACACAACCGCAACTCCTGTTCATAAATTAATATGATTTGTTATTTTGTCAGATTTTTTGTTATTACAAATCAGAAACCATATTGGAAAAAAATGTAAAATGTTTTGTTGCAAATAAAATTGGAAACGTAAGCTGACGTGTTTTTGGATTATTCAGATCGATTTGTTGTAGGGAGGGGACCAGCCCCTCCCCCCCCCCCTCCCGCCACCCTCCCTAACTTCACCACTTTGTAATAATACACTAAGTAAAGTAAGCATTTATTCAACATTTTTTGTCTGAATGTCTTCTATTTTTTTTTTTTGGTATCGCTTGTACTTAAACTTGCATCAAATAGTTGGAACTGATCATAAGAGATTTAATAAGGAATTTAAAACAGATTTATTTCTGCCTCGACCTCTGTAGCCGAAAGGCAAAAAAACGCTGAGGTCGAGTCTTGAACTCGGTCCGTCGGAATCAGCGTTCAGCATCTTACTCACTTGGCCAGAGAAGATATTGAAAGAGGGTTAAAGGTAAAAAATGTATGAAAAATAGTCAGAAACTTACATATTCACTTACATATAGACTTCATGAGTCACTTTCCGCGAATTACGTGTAAGATTATACTATCGAACCCTCCAAAACACTTTGAAATTTACGAGCAGAAGACACTTTTTTTTCTATTGGCTAAAATATACAGGAAGAGGGTGAAAAAATCTCAAAATTACTCTAAAAACTGATTTTAAAAGATATTTTAACTTAAAAAAAATATTTGTAAACAAAACAAATCAAAAAGTTTTTTTTTAAGAAAATGCAAGTATTGTATTTATTTTAAATTGAGCTGACAGATTTGCAACCTTTATTTTGTAAGGGATGGATTCGATAATATTTTTGGATCTTTTTTGTTATGGAAAATTGTAAAAAAATTGTAAAAATTTGTCAAATTTGTTATTACGAATCAAGCTAAAAACTTGATTGATGTGTTTGTCGATTTTCCAAAAAAATTGGTGTTGAGGGTGAAAAACACCCCTTGTAACACCCCGGTTATACATTGTTTGAAGCAAGCTTGTATCATTCTCTGTGTCAAAATATTTTTCTTATTTGTTTTTATCAGATGGTTAAAATTGATAATGACAGGTTCGATGGGCCAGGGGATAACTAAAAGGGGATAAATTTCTAAAAAATAATTAAAAAATAACAATTGGGAATTTTGCGTGAAAAAAATTTTCAATCATATTTGGTTCGTCAAATAGATTATTAAGAAATATTGGACACGTATTTTATCATTTCATGCAGACAAAAACTGATCCAGATGGAACATGTCAAAGGTTCGTAGAGGAAGTGAAATACGCCATAATAGCACACAATTTTGTACCGATACACAGTGCGGCTAATTTCCAAAAAGCTGGCCAAAATTCGGAAAAAAAGTTTCTAGATAAGGCTTAATCATTATAAAGATAGCTAAAGGGATTTTTCGAGAAGTGGAAGCCATTCACAGTATCATTCTTTATCCTAAGTCCCGTCTATACTTGCACTCAAAGTGTGAACTTCACACAAGCATAATATTATTGTAGATACAAAGAGAAAAGTTAATAACGTGCGAAAGTTCTTAGAGTTAACGAAATCTACCAAAACCAAATGCAATCAACGTTCGAGGGTTGGTAAATTACGTAAAAAAATTTGTTAATATCAATACTGTAACAGAAAATTTCTAGAAATAGAAATATAAGTGCATTTTTTTGTTTCAAAACAAAATTTGAGTTGTTAAATAACATAGTAATAACACGCTGTCGGGTGCTGCCTTTAAACCTATTGGATGTTACTTAGAAAGGTATTAGCTACTAAATCAAATAAAATTTAGCTGCTACTAACTGCTACTTTAATACTTATGAATGTATTTGGGTTTATGGCATGGACTATTTTATAACAAAGTTACAAAAAAAAATAACAAATGAAAGAAAAACAGCGTTACATACAAACCTTACTAGAAAAAAAAAAAAGAAAAAAGGAGCACAGAAAACGAAAGAAAAAACTGTACAAGGACAGGACAAGAAAGCGGGAGAAGAAGGAAGGGAGAGAGAGAGAGAGAGAGGGAGAGAGAGAGAGAGAGAGAGAGAGAGAGAGAGAGAGGAGGGGGCATACACAGTGAAGATGGGATCTACTTACATAGAAAGGTAACTTTCTGTACAATGTCGACGTGCTTGTGTGTATGTGACGTGAAATCGGACGAAATCAAACGATTTATCCATACTGAAAGTATAAATTGTAGTAGATGTAGATGTTCAAAAATGAATTATTTCACGAGAAAGTAGGTCAGTTGCGTGGTATAACAGTCTTGCACTTAGAGCTGCTGCAAAAGTATACTGTAATTATTATTAAGAACATGTGTGCATCCACATTTCTTTTCCTGACTTAAATAACCACGGGTGATTTCGAACTCAACATTTTCTGAGATTTCTGTTATTATTACTTAAAAAATACCCACATTTAAGAAAAAAAATTAATATTATGTAACGCAATTATTTTTCTGTAAAAAACATGGTAATTTTAAACTTGATCTTAGGATACAATTTCTTGTAAAATTTATTTGAGATATAAATTTTATTTAGTGCCCAGCGTAATTAACCCAGTTTAAAAAAATATTTTTAGGTTTTCTTATTTTGACTTGAAATTATTTAACGAGGATAAATTTTTTTAATGCAATAAAAGATATTTTAAAGGATGATATTGAACAAATTTATGCAAGAATGGAAACATTTTTGTCCAAAACCCAAATCACCATTTATTATTATTATCTTAATATTATTATTATCATACAGTCGCATGAGTCATTCGAAAATTCATTGCCGAGTCCCAACTGCCGAGGTCCACGTGGAAAATTCGCGTAAAATAAATGATTTTTTAAAAATTCTCAGAATTTTTTTACCTTGTCGATGTCACACGGAGTTAACGTGGACCAGTCCAAATAAATTCCACAGAGAACAAGTAAACACATTTTATATTTCAATGCTTTTCCATATATTACTCACAAAATATCTTATTTTATAGGCGACAGTTGTCTGCAACAGTATATATAGCAGAAAAGTATGATTTGCATGTGTCTTATAATGTTTGATATTTATGTGCAAAGTATTTAAAATAAAACTTGACTTCTCGCGCACTCAAGTGACTACTATCTCGTTCTCGTAAATTCTTTTAAATTGACATCATATAAATGATAATAACATGTCTAGAAGAGTGTTTAATGTTTACATATGCCCTTATGAAACGTTGTAGTGTTTTTATATGATTTTAGAACAGTTAACCTATCTGCATACTCTTTGAGGCAGCACATTACTCCTTGAAAATTATTATCGCATGTTTTACGTTCAATCCGCATAAATCTATTTCCATGTAATTATAACATTCTCAATATATTCTACACGATCGGAACGAAATGCACAAAAAAAAATGGTAGTGCTGGATAGCAGCCACATGCATTTGTTATTAAAAAAGATGTTTTTTAATTTTACAGCGTAAATAAAAAGAATGTTTCACGTAAAGAACATGTCTTGACCCTGAAAATCCTCATCTTTTGATTTAAAGATGTAATAAAATTGGTAAAAAATTATTTAACTTTACGGATCGTAAAATTCCATCTAAGTCCTAAATTTGAGGAGGTTCGATACAGTTTTTTAGAGGGGCGGTGAAGTAAGGGCAGGGGTTTAGGAAGTACGCAACATTATCTACAGATTTTTTCTATTGAGTTGTCATCAGTGTTTGTTATGATTTTCAGTATTATCATGTTTGTATTTAGTATTGAATTCAAGTAAAAAAAATGATTTTTATTTGTAAGGAAATGCTTCGTGTACGTAATAAAAAAGGCCAGTTTGTAAAAAAATGAACGTTTAACAGAATAAATGCTAGACAACTTGATATTTCAATTTGCGTGGCTATTGCGCAAATGTGTCAGTCTTACCAACCGAACCAATAATTTACAGATCTCTTTCTTCTCTGAAGAAAATCATACTTTTATTTTTATTATAGATGGAAACAAGAAGAAATCAAAGGATCATAATAATCTATTGTATCTAACGTTTCCAAAACTATTTTATTTATCTTTTTTATCTCTTACGAAAGTATCCCACTAAGCACCCTTCGTTACCAGAACATTGCAGGACCATTGCACTTCCAACCTAGAAACGTTGTACAGTAAGTTGTAGAGTCGTTTCAGGAACTTTGCTTGAACGTCGAAAAGATCGCTTTTAGTAGCAGGTTTAACGTTTTCTTGATGTTTTAGCAATGTAAGAAAGCAACTTTATGTTTTTTTAGTTGCCTCTCAATGCTTGGCAACGTTGCCGGATGAATAAAAAGTAAATACCGTTGTTTCTGGTTACTTTTTACCGTAAACGAAGCATTTGAGAAACCTTCATGCTAAACTTGAAATATTTGGTTTGCTTTTCCACGACGTAAAAACGTTACGAAAACTAAAAAAAGCGACTATAATTTTTGTTGGCTGTTTTTAAACACCTAAGGAACGTTTCATCTAAGAACAATTGAAACTTGACCTATCTGAAGTTTCTTGACCACGGTGCAGAAACGTGCGACTGTGTAGGTTATAACAATGTATGTTTTATTTTATTATAGGGAAAATCAATAACAGTTAATATTGCACTTAGCAAAAACGATTCAACGAAAAATACTTATTTAAATACTGAAAATTTCCCTTCCCAAATTAAGTACCATCAGATATCATCCTAAAGAATGTAACGATCATGACATCTGTAAAGAGCCACTGCTCATTCTCCACATTCTAGAATCAGAAGCAGGAAAATTTACCAAGATTAGTCCTCTTTAAAATATTATAATTATAAACATGCGATAAAAAGTAACTTATCTGATCTTTGCAACAATGAAATTCTTGTCGGGAGTACAACCGGGGTGTCGGAAAGCATTACAGAAGTGCTTGCTGGGACCGAATTCACAAATCTTATCAGCTTTTTAGCGCATTGATTAGCAGCTTAACGTGGTCGATGTTTTTAGTTTATGTAATAGTTGAGCAGTTAGTTTCGGTAAGGTGAAAGGATTATGAGAACAATATGTTAGCATTATGCTTCGATTTTATTGACACTAACTGCACATCTATTACATAAACTAAAAACATCGACCAAGCTAAGCTGCTAATCAATGCGCTAAGAAGCTGATAAATTTTGTGAATTCGGCCCCAGCAAGCACTTCTGTAATGCTTTCCGAACCCCGGTTGTACTCCTGACAAGAATTTAATTGTTGCAAAGATCAGATAAGTTACTTTTTACCGCATATTTATAATTATAATATTTTAAAGAGGACTAATCTTGGTTATTTTTCCAGCTTCTAGAATGCGGAGAATCAGCAGTGGCTCTTCACAGATGACATGGTTGTTACATTCTTTTGGATGATATCTGATGGTACTTAATTTGGATAGTAAAATTTTCAGTATTTAAATATGTATTTTTCGTTGAATCGTTTTTGCTAAGTGCGATATTAACTGTTATTGATTTTCTCTGTAATAAAAGAAAACATACACTGTTATAACCGACACAGTTGCACGTTACTGCACCGTGGTCAAGAAACTTCAGATAGGTTAAGTTTCAATTGTTCTTAATTAAAACCTTTCTGAGGTGTTAAAAAACAGCCAACAAAAATTATAGTCGCTTTTTTTAGTTTTCGTAACGTTTTTACATCGTGGAAAAGCAACCCAAATATTTCAAGTTTGGCATGATGGTCATTAGAAACGCTTCGGTTACGTTAAAAAGTAACCTGAAACAATAGTATTCACTTTTTATCCTTTCTGCAACGTTGCCAAGCCGTTGAGAGGTCACTAAGAAAACGTAAAGTTGCTTTCTTACATTGCTAAAACGTCAAGAAAACGATAAATCTGCTACAAAAAGCGGTCTTTTCGATGTTCAAGCAACGTTCCTGAAACGACGGTTATTATGATCCTTTGATTTCCCCTTGTTTCCATATATAATAAAAATAAAAAGATGATTTTCTTCAGAGAAGAAAGGAATCTGTATGTAATGGGTTCGGTTGGTGAGACTGACACATTTGCGCAATAGCCGCGCAAATAAAAATTTTAAATTGTCCAGCATTTATGCTGTTTAACGTTCTTTTATTTACAAACTGGCCTTTTTTACTACGCACACCAGGCATTTTCTTATAATTAAAAATCATTTTTTTTACTCGTACTCAATACTAAATACAAAAATGATAATACTGAAAATTATAACAAACACTGATGACAATTCGATAAAAAAAAGCTGTCGGTAATGTTGCGTATTTCCTAAACCCCTGCCCCTACTTCACCACCCCTCTAAAAAACTGTATCAAACCTCCTTAAATTTAGGACTTATATAGAATTTTATCATCCGTAAAGTTGAATAATTTTTTAACAATTTGGAGAGATTCTGATTTTCTTAGCACCGCAAAGTAAAGGTCGGTTCTTGTAAAAAATGCAAAATAAAACACTTTTTACTCTTCTGAAAAAATCGATATCTCGCTTCGTTTTTGAGATATCGAGGTCGAACGTAAAAATATAAAAATTGCGATTTTTTTGGCTTATTATGAATTTTGCTTTAAAAACAAGTAATATTAGATGTTTCACGTTGAAATTTATCATGAAAAATATCTTAAGATCGAGAATAGGTAATTATAAGAGTGAGCATAGTTTTTTTAAGAATGACAGAAGACTCAAAAACGTAAAAATAACATGTAAGACATATTTATCTTGGCTGGTTCTGGGAATACATATGCATGGCATGTGTATCGTGACTGAAAATGGGTTTATGGGGCGGTGCCTAATCGATAAAAAGGTCGATCTGAAAAAAAAATTATTTTTTGAATATTTTCTATGCAAAACAAAATTTAATTTGAATCTTTGAATCATAAAAATGACAAAAAAGAAACAACAGTTTTTTACGTTTTTCAAAATCAAAATTTTCGACCTGATAAAAATAGATGATATACTTTGATCTGTGTCAATTTGTCAGGAAGCGATAATAAAATAAGATGCAATTTTATCATTATTAACTCAATAAAAAATGTGACTTTATTAAGTAATTTTATATGAAAATTTCAGTTATTTAAAATTTGATTTTCGACTTTTAAGATGCAATATCTCAAAAAGGAGACAAATAGGAGTTTTTCAATAATTTCTTTCTAATATATTACCATTAAACCATCGACCTTGATATCTTGAAAACGAAGCAAGATATTGATTTTTTCACAAGAGTAAAAAGTGTTTTATTTTTAATTTCCTACAAATATCACCAGTTTGCGGCGCCAAGAAAATCGTAATTTTGCCAACAATTTTATCACATCTTTAAATTAAAAGATACGGATTTTCAGTGTCAGGACATGTTTTTTGCATAAAACATTCTTTTTATTTATGCTGCAAAATTAAAAAAAAAAACATTTTTTTAAATACCAAATGCATATGACTGCTATCTAGCACTGCCTCTTTTATCTGTGCATCCCGATCCGATCGTGTAGAATATATTCAGAATGTTACAATTACATGGCAACGTAAAACATGCGATAAGAAGTTTGAAGGAGTAATGTGCTGCTCAAAAAATACGCAGACCTGTCAACTGTTTTAAAATCATCTAAGAACACTACAACGTTTCATAAGGGCATATGTAAACATCAAACACTTTTCTAGACATGTAATTATCATTCATATGATGTAAATTCAAAAGAATTCACGAGAAAGAGATAGTAGTCACTTAAGTGCGCGAGAAATCAACTTTTATTTCAAATACCATGCAGGTAAATATCAACCATTATAAGACATGCAAATTATACTTTTCTGCTATATATAATATTGCAGACAACTGTCGCCTATAAAATAAGATATTACGTGAGTAATATATGGAAAAGCATTGGAATAGAAAATTGTGTTTACTTGTTCGGCGTGAAATTCATTTGGACTGGTCCACGTTAACTCCGTGTGACATCTGACAACAAGGTAAAAACATACTGAGTTTTAAAAAAAAAAATTTACTTTACGCGAATTTTCCACGTGAACGATTCCACGTGGACCTCGGCAGTGGGGGTGTACTTTTTTCTGCTATTCTTCCCTGTCTTTGGCTACATCCAACCATGGCCTATTATTTAACTTATCTATTTTTCCAAGAGTTTCTGAAACTTTATCTTTCCATCTTTGTCTTAGTCTGCTGAGTGGTTGAGTTCCCTCTGGTTTCCCTATCATGATTCTATACGCAGTTCTTTGCATTTCCATCCTTGCAACGTGTCCAGCCTATTGCAGTCTACGTGCTTTCATAATCCGGCTTATGCTTCGGACCCCATATAGTTCCTCGACCTCCACATTATGCAAAATCCTCCATTTCACGTTGACTTCGTCACTTTTTGCCCTAAATATTTTTGTGAGTATTTTTCTCTTGAATACTTCGAATTTTTTTTCTTAGCTTTTTGTGATTGCCCAGGTATAGCTTCTGTACAGCAGGACCGGCATTATAATCCTTTTTTAGATACGTTTCAGACTTTTTGAAATAATACGGGATTATAACAACTTACTAGCCCCACAATAACAATCGTTCGCTGATCGTAATCTCTGTTCAATCTCGTCTTAGAAATCATTAGTATAATTAATATTAACCCCAAGATATTTTAACTTTGAAACTCTCTCGAACGTTTTTCCCTTACTCTCAACGCGGTTACACTTGGATCATTCACTCTACTGTTAATCATGTATTTAGTTTTTTCTTTGCTTATTTCGGGTCCTACCTATCCCGCTTTTTCGAACAACTTTTCTGCGTTCTGTATTATAATTTCTTCGGCATACTTTAATTGTCCGCGTATCCCAGTATTTGCGTAGTCCCGTTTAGAGTAATCCCACTTCCATCTTTTTGAACATGTCGAATCATTTATTCTAAGACCAAATTGAACAATAACGGAGATAACGCGTCTCCTTGTTTCAAACCCTCGTGTATTTTAAATAATTCGGAAAGTTTGTTCTTAACTCGAACCCTTCCTCTGCTGTCTTGCATGAAAATGCGCATCAGAGCTACTAATTTCTTTGTAACCCCAATAGAGACCAGAATATGTACATTTTTTATTTGATAATTGAATCGTACGCTTTTTAAAGTGTACAAACAGTTGCCCTAAATTCCTTGTTAAACTCCCATTGTTTTTCCATTATATGTCTGATTCTCAACATTTAGTCAATAGTCTATCTGTTACGTCTGAACCTACATTGATAGTCACTTATGATATCTTCCGCGAAGGAGGTTAATCTGTTCAAGAGGACCTTAGATAGAACTTTATAGCAGCTCGAAAGTAATAAAATACCGCTGTAGTTATTACAAACGGACTTATCCCCTTTTTTAAAAATCGGAATTATGACTGACTCGGTCCATTCCCTGGACATTCATTCCTCTCTCCAAATTTTTTTGATTAATACAGAAGTAGTAATTGAGTTGAAGGGCAATGCTGTTCAAATTTTTTTGTATTAATATTTAAATAATGACAACGTTTCGACTGCACATTGGCAATCCTTTTCAAATCACTAGATTTAACAAAAAACAACAAAATATTTCAATCGCAACAGTCTTAATCGAAAGAAAAAACTAAATTAACTCTCAAAATGTAAAATATTATCACAGAGAAAGGTCAAAATAAAATCAGGTACAAATTTTCTTGCTCGTTGTAATGACGAATTGATATTAAAGCTATACAGGTAGTGCTAGGGTACGAGTAACATTGATAACACACAATACGCAGGACACTAACGATCAGAACCGGAGAGCGCGACTTTACAAACTTATTAGATACAAGTAATTAGATCAAGAATTATTCTTGACTTTAAAATTGTTTTTTATAAAATATTCAAAAACTGTGCTTAATTTCTTTGTGTCTATAATTGTATTTACAGAATTTAGTATCGTTATAACCATTTCTAATACTAATTGTTTATAATGGGAAGATTTCTGATCCAATACTCGCACTGAGTTGAAGTCGAAGGCATGATCACTATCTTTGGTATGCATATAAACTGCTGAAGACTTTTTTATTTCTGCAATCCCTTATGTGTTCTTTGATTCGAATGGAAAATTTTCTTTTGGTTTGGCCTACATAGCATTTATCACAATGTTTACACTTGAAAGAATATACAGTAAACATTATTTCAAGGTTGTCAATTTTGTCATGATCTAAATTATTGAGAACTTTGAGTTCATTGATAGACTTAAAAACAACTGTTTAATTAATTTTTTTTTACTTTTTTTAAAGACCGAATCACAACCATTAATGTATGGCAATACTGTGTAATTTTTAGATGTTGATCCAAAACTTTCTACTCTATCAACATTTACTGATTGGTACTTAAACTTATGAAGGTGTAATTTTGTATGCTTACGTAAAAAATTACTAGGATTAAGATTCGCCTGTAAAATAACCGATACTCTTTTAAAATTTTCTTCATGGAAAGAAAAATTAGCAAGTTTGATTGCTCGGTCAACTAGCGAGTAAACGACACCGATCTTTTGAGATGTAGGTAAATGCGATAAAAAATTTAAATAAATATTTATATGGGAATCTTTTTGATACTTTGATAATAAATAGAAAAATGTATAAGTTCGATTTTAAAATATTTCATGTACATCACGTGTATATACTCACTTTAAGTTGTGTGAATGTAAAGTAATACTACAGAACTAATTTTTATTAATTCAACATAAATATATTGACCCCGCCTCATAAATAAAATGTTTACAGTGCAGGTATGACAGACGGCAGGAGATCAGCTATCTGCACCGGTATGCAGCAGACGACCTAACCTGACGCTGGTGCTAGAAAACAGTCGTTGTTTCCAGCTACATACGTAGTTACAAAAAGCTCTGTATCTCAGCTATTTTTTGAAGAATCAAGTTGAAACTTTGACAAAAACTTCTTCGAGTCCTAAGAAACAACTTTGTCGCTGGAAATTTTATCTAGCTGCCCAGCATACTTTTTTTCGTTGAAGTTTATAAGTTTGGTAGTTCTTTCACTACCTATATGTCATTTAATATTTATAAACAATGACAAGTTTAACAAATTTTAATCAGTTTGTTGGCAGCGCTAAGGTATTCCTTGAGCCCATAACAAGTTTTAAATGATTTCGATCAAAATTGGCTGAGAAATAGCGATTTATGTTTTGAAAACCCATTGAATTTGATTTTCCAGAAAGTACCACTTTTATTTTTTATCTTTAATATTGTCATTTATTTTAAAAAGTTATAAACTAAGAAAAGGTGTAAATTTGTATTCTGTACAGGTTGATATTTTTAAAAAAATAATTGAAGAACTTTTAAAAATTGCCCCCTTGGTCGCGAAATTAAATTCCGTTTCGAGCGTCGGGCGAGTTAATTTATCCGGGTCCTCAATTTATGTAATGATAAAATTGACGACCTTGAAAGAATGTTTACTGTATATTCTTTCAAGTGTAAATATTGTGATAAATGCTATGTAGGCCAAACCAAAAGAAAACTTTCCATTCGAATCAAAGAACACATAAGGGATTGCAAAAATAAAAAAGTCTTCAGCAGTTTATATGCATACCAAAGATAGTGATCATGCCTTCGATTTCAACTCAGGGCGAGTATTGGATCAAGAATCTTCCCATTATAAACAATAAGTATCAGAAATGGTTTATATAACGAAACTAAATTCTGTAAATACAATTACAGACAAAAAGAATTAAAGCACAGTTTTTGAATATTTTATAAAAAACAATTTTAAAGTTAAAGAATAATTCTTGATCTAATTACTTGTATCTAATAAGTTTGTAAAGTCGCGCTCTCTGGTTCTGATCGTTAGTGTCCTGCGTATTGTGTGTTATCAATGTTGCTTGTACCCTAGCACTACCTGTATAGCTTTAATATCAATTCGTCATTACAACGAGCAAGAAAATTAGTACCTGATTTTATTTTGACCTTTCTCTGTGATAATATTTTACATTTTGTTAGTTAATTTAGTTATTTCTTTCGATTAAGGCTGTTGCGATTGTAATATTTTATTGTTTTTTGTTAAATCTAGTGACTTAAAAAGGATTGCCAATGTGCAGTCAAAAAGTTGTCAACATTTGAATATTAATAAAAAAAAATATGAACAGCATTGTTCTTAAACTCAATTACCACTCCTGTATTATATATTTATGTAATAAGCTGAGCGTCACCACGAGCACCGAGTTTTTTTATTATTATGCATATGTACGTGTATGCCTACGTAGAGAGAGAGAGAGAGGGAGAGAAAATCAGAGGTACCACAGTACTGGCCGAATAATCGTCTGAATGAAAATAAATGAATGTAAATGTACATATTTTTCCTAATCCTCTTATAAAATTTCATGATAAAAATTATGTTATCAGTAAAATAAATTTGGGATTTGCAAAAAAAAATCGTTTTTGACATATTCTTATTTTATTTTTATAATTTTTTTTAATTTAATATTTTTTTACTGTCGTAAAAAAGCATAGCTTCTACCGGCAGTTACGCGAATGTTTTTTTTCCTTTTTACTTTTTATCCGCTCTTTTACTTAAATCCCATTTGGTTTTCATCTTAGACACCAAATCGGACGTTACCACTACACAACTTGTCTCCCCTGGGATGCGGGTCGGGGCAAGCCCCGTAAAGGGGAGAATACTGTGAATAAATTTAATACGCTGTCGCAGACAGCTAATGAGAGCATGCATGGAAGTGATGACCCCATCATGTGTTAGGGCAGCAGATACAGAACATCAAGAAAAGTATACAAACACGCTTTTCTTACCATTTTTACTTTTCTACCTCTCTACCTTTTTACCTTTCTGCCTTTCTACCTTTCTACCATTTTACCTTGCTACAAACGAATGAGTCCATTTTCTGTATCTAGCTGGAGCTAGGAAATCTGAGTTCGACGACTCTGCCTAAAAATGATGTGTGGCATGGCTTGGGCGTAGGACGTAACACTATCGTAGACGACGAAAAACCCGTCGCCTTCTTAGGTGCACTAGAGACATGGGAGCGAAACCTATTCAGCGGCAGCGAAACATCAAATGATTTTACTTGGTGCAAGCCGCGAGAACCCGCGCACTTAGGGACTAGGGAGGTGCGCGGGCAACACTCCTAGTACGGTGGACCTTCCTGGGATCGGAGCAGGGTCTCTTGTGTGCAATAAACATGATTCTTATGGACAACTAACTTCTAAATCAAAAACAAACTGAAACTCACAAACCAAAACCGAAACCAAAAGGCAACTAACAACCAACTTAATAACAGAAAACGGGATAATGTTTTTATTGAAGATGAAAATAGTAATATGATCGTGGATAGCGGGGAAGCATTAAAAAGATGTAAAAACTACTTTAATAAATTACTTAATGTACACGCAAATAACGAGAATAGCGAGCCTCAAGATATTGTTACCGCGGAAATAGAGGTAAATGATCCGACAAAAAAAATAAAGATTCAGAAGAGAAGAAAAATGTTGAAAATAATTCCAATGCAGGTCGGCGAGAACTTAGATTCTTAGACTCTTTAGAAGGAAGTAAGCACAGAAAAATATAAGATATACGAGCGAATATATCGACTATCGAACTTATGTACTTAGTAACAAGTGCATTGCCATCCGAAGGTGAGACGGATTTTCAAAAGTAGTGTGCAATGTTGCCGAAGAAAGTCTTACTACAGCATTGGAATACGAGAAATCTTTGGAGTCTGCAAATACAAACATATTTTCCACTAACAACGAAGCTTGATTATTGTTTATGGAACTTCAATTATCTCAAAGTAAATATTGCCACGTGGCACATGCAGGTACCTCCCACGTTGCTGTGTAGCGCTTCGTGGTTACCAGTAAGTCTACCGTTTGTACTATAGCTACATAGTTGTCTGCCAAGCTTGACTGACCCAATGCCAACGTCTTTGCTTGTAAGTCACGCATTTTTTGATCTCATACTCTTAAAATTTGTGGAGGTGTTGTCCACGTGTAGCTTTTTTGACTCACGTAAATATTTTTTAGAACTGTGGCGAATTTCAAAAAAACGTCAAGAATTTTTAAGTCATTTTTCGCCATGAAAAAAGGTTTTTGAGCAAAAAATATAAGCATCATTATTAAAAGCAGGTAAAAATCTATCGATTTTTGTTTTCAATTATTCTGTTAGCTTTTTCCCAGCCCGCACGAGCGAGTTGAATTCAGTGTGCTCGGGCGAAAAATGTGCCGCGCGCACGAGGTGGCCCGCTCTCACTAGATGCACCCATATATTGATTACAATGTCATCGATGAATAACGAGTAAATTAATAAATTATTCCCTGAGCGTGTTAATCAAGCTCTCATTCAAATCGATATCACAAGACTATGACGTCAGTTATTTTGGATTTTTGGAGGTTTATTGACTAAAAGTTACGCGACCTAAAACATTGAGTTGATATGTCATTTTACCACATTTGAATTATCTTACCACATCGTCATTACTTAAAAATATTTTATTGGAAATGACTAGAATTCTTCACGCAACGTCAGGAAATACACCAAAAGTGATTTAGACACGATAGGAGGTTATATTACTATCAATGAGTACTGCATAACCATATTGTGATTCGTGGTATTAAAGATAATAAAGTTAGTTTCACTTTTTGCTCGCCAGTGAAAACCGAAAAAATCCCAGAATATTCAGAAGTTCTAACCGCATATCACGTGATATCAGTTTAAATTTAACTTGAAATTTCAATCGATTATTATGAATATTATGAATTCATAAAAGTCTTACACGCGTATTCAGTGTACTATTTACAATCGGAAAAATAATAATTTAGAAAACATGAAAGTTCTCCATTATAGTGTAAGTATTTAATAAAAAATTTTTGCGTAAATTTGTACAAGTTGTGATACGGTTTAATACGGTTTAATACTGTTTCGGATATTACCAACGGTGTTCAATTTTAATAAGATTTGTTGGATAATACTGAATATTCTTTATTGTTTTCGCACATTTACTTATAATTACTAAGTTTTCGAATAATTATAAAGTTTTGGAAATTTTTTTAATTTTTCGTGTAATTCGACGCCATATTGGATTCTTTATTTAAAATTTTGCAATTCTTACAGCAGATTTGTAGTCAGTAACCCCAAAAACCATGAAAGTGATATGTAACTTGGTTATGCAAAAAAATTGCAGTGTTCTCGGGAGTAGTCAATAAGGGGTAAAAGGGGTAATTTTTTTTACATTCGACATTTAATTTTTAATCAGCGACCCCAAAAAACCTTGAGTGTTTATTTTGCAGTATATCGCTTAAAATTCAGAATTTTGGTTGGCTTTTTGGCGATTGGCCGCACTGACGTCATTTGTCTCCACTCCAAAACTTTCACGTGAAGAAAAGATACATGTCTAATATTGTTAGTAGATAAGCTACGCCGATACGAGACCACCACTACAGCTTTCCCGGTAGTGGTTGGGGGAGTTCCCTTGAAGCACGAGCCTTACTCCGACGTCACGACTCCAGTGCCGATACGAGATCACCGCTGTAGCTCAGCCAATACCAGACCATGCCGGCACGAGACCACCGCTATAGCTCACCCGCTATAGCTTACCCGATAGTGGTAGGGGAAGTTCCCACGTGCTATAACATGAGCTCTGACGTCACGACTCCAAGCTCTTAATCCCCCACCTCACATCCCTCCTTAAGTCCTGAGAGGCGATGGAAAAAGTTTCTACGTCATCGCGGAGGATGTTGTCGAGGCGGGCAAGAGGGATAGTGCAGTCGGTGGACCGAAAGTGATAGTTGTGACGCTGCACAATTTCGTTTTTGGTGACAACCGATCGGGAACAACCTATAGAACAGTATGTAGGGGTTGTGCAGTGATATCTGTGGTAGGAATTTTTGTAAAAATTCAATAACTGCAAATTTTACCGAAAATGCTCGTTTTTTTTCACTTTTCTATAAATAACTCAAGATAGAAGCCTGCAAGAAAAAAAAAAGTAGGTATCTTTTATGTTATTCGTTGGATTTTCAACAAAATATTGCAAATTAGATTAAAAAATTTCAATTCGTTTATTTAAAACAGCAGAAAAGTGTTCGAAAACGTACCTATAATGCAAGGCACAAAAAAAAATGAAGGAATAAATTATTTGCCATGAAAACGTATAATTACGTGCTTCTATGCGTACTGAACCTACCCACTAAATTTGGTCAAGATCGATTTAGTCTTTCTTGCACAATTGAATTTGTAATAAACAAATTCGAAAAAATTTAATTTTATTCCAGTGCCACAAAATCAATCTGACATCATTCCTGATTTTTTCACACAAGCTGTATGAACTATATTTTAGATACCAACAAAAACACATTTTTTTAATTTTCTTTAAAAACCTTTACATTTTTTTTTAATAATGTACGTAGTAAAGGTAACAAAGATTAGGAATTGAATAACTGTGTGAATTTGCGTTAAAGAAAAAAATATCACAGAACGATTTATTTCTGTTGGAAAGCGAATGCCGTTAAACATTTTTTTTACAGTTTAAAATTTTTTTTTTAATTAGTGTAAACAAACGGTAATAAATAAATTCAAAATTAATTTATTTTATCGTAGTTAAGCTTTTCTCGACGTGCTACCCCAAATTAAAAAAAAAAAACACCGTGATTAATGCAGTAGAAGCTCAGAAAAGTTATTTTTTTCCTTCATGACGGATTTGAAGTAAGCGAGAAGATTCTTATCTCTGGCGCTTTCGTCATCCTCACTACTGGGCCAAGGCTGGATTTGAGTCCACCCGAGCCAGCTGCCATATTTTTTGTTCATTTAGCATCCATCTAAACGACTTGAACACTACCGGATGTACCAAAGCATAGCTTCACTTGCAAGGAACAATTTTTTATTTTACAAAAATATGCTTAAATGTTCAGCGGTGGGATTTAAACTTCAAACCTCAATTGCTCTGGTTCTACTAAAGAAAATCTAGCTCAAAAAATTAAATTCTTCGTTACGATGCTGCCTATTTACTTACCAAATTTCGTTGATTTACGCACAGAAACAAAGGAGTTATTCTATTTTGCAACTAAGGCGATTTTCTAAAAAAATATAAAGGTTTTTAAAAAAAATTTTAAAAATTTAATTTTGTTGGTATCTAAAATATAGTTCATACAGCTTGTGTGAAAAAATCAGGAATGATGGTAGATCGATTTTGTAGCAATGGCATATAATTGAATTTAGGTTTTGAAAATAGGTTTTGATGGCACATGAATTTATTTCTTCATCTTTAATTGATGGCCATCCGCAAGCACCCCTCCTGGAAGCATTATTATTATACAACTGCAAGACCATTAAATGAGATGATGAGATGTATGAGCACACTATTGTAATATAAAAATCTAGTTGCTCTTGCACGTTCCATGTGTCTTAAGCTTACACAACTAATTATTTTGTATTTATTGAGTCTAACGTATACGATTAAATGCTTAGGCCTATCATTACTTGATGCTTTAACAATAGCATCGTAAGGACGCCAAGCATACCACTTACTACTTGTTAATATTAGGGGAAAAAACGCACCGACAACTTTAAAATTTGTGTCATAAATTTTATAAAACGGATAATGATTTTTCCATAGTAAAATTTCCACAGCAGCGTTGAATGAAATACGGTGAAAAGGAAACGAGCGACGACGTCTAAACCTTAGTGCATACTCGTGACGAGACTGCAAATCAATAGGCGATATTATGTAATTAATTCCGCCCTCAGGGATCACAGGAATATTTACCATCACTTCTATCTTTTCCTCTGTACATTGCATCTTTCCAACACTTATATGTCACTGAAGGAAGGTATGGGTAAACTTTATTACACGCCTTGAGAGAAGAACGTGTATACGATGCAAGTTTAAATGATTTACTGCAAACCATCGGATGTCCTCCGAGCGGGTATTATGATCACTCACCCTCGTCATCGGTTTCTACAGTTCATAAATGCGCACTCTCATTCCTACGTGTTAGCGCTTGCTATCCCTCATTTCCAACCCGAGCGATCTACTACCTTCGACTCATGATAAGGATTTTCTGGCCAGTTTGAGCTCCAATTAAAGGAGAAGAAAATGTGGCATGCAGATGTTGATAAATTGATAAACAACAGAGAACACTGTGCGTCGTTGACTCACTGGTCCAGGACCAAGTCTACCCTAGCTCGACAAAAGTTTTTTTTTTTCTTTCGAATAGCATAAATGACTAACAACCTTTGAGTTGGGTTCCACGATCATCTCACCACAGATAACCAATGAACAAACAATTCTGCGAATGAATGCACACACTCTCACTGAGCAATTCGTTTTTTTT
>JAPYYV010003141.1:0-36758 GCA_030522625.1 Copidosoma aretas
ATATTCTTTTGCTTTTGTATATAAACAACAAATTTGATAGCGACACAAACTATTACGTAACAAATCATAAAAATTTCATTTACTTACGAAATATTTTATCAGATGATAATATATTCACTTTCATTCACTGGAAACGGCTGTATGCAATTGGCACAAATTGTTTCAACTTTACAAGAAAATAAAAATTTTCATTGATATTTATACTACGAGAAATCTTGGATATAGTATAATATTGTTTAAAGCATAAGATATACAAAGTTGAATATTTACTTGATAATTAATGTGCAATTTTGGTTATCTTAAAACGAATTTGTGGTTTTTGAACATACAAAACCTTAAAAAAAATTTTTTACGTACTCTGCTAATAAAAAAAAATTCCGCCTTATTGAAGCCGCCATTTTGAATTTAAGTATCTGACAGCTAATTCGTCAGCAGAGATTCCAAAAACTATTATAGAAACTTTTTTACGAATTTTACTGGTTTCTAAGAAGTTGTCGTTCGTCACATTGATTCCACTACATTTAATTTTGGTCATCTGATGGCAAATTCGTAACAAGTAGCCGCAAAAACTTCTATAAATATTTTTTTACGAATTTTGCTAATTTTAGGAAACCTTTTATCCGCCATATTGAATCCGCTATTTCAAATTGTGGTGATCTAATTGCAATTTTGTTGTCAGAGATTTCAAAAACCCCTAAAAAAATTTTTTTACTGATTTTCTTAATTCAAAAAAAATTTTTGTCCGCCATATTGAATCTGCCATTCCGAATTGTGGATGTCTGATTGCAAATTTATACTCAGAGACCCAAAAAACCCCTAGAAATATTTTTTCGCGAATTTTACTGATTAAAAAAAATTTCTGCCACCATATTAAACCCGCCATTTTGAATTTTGGCTTTTTAATTAAACATTCGTATTCAGCGACCCCAAAAACCCCTCCAACAGCAGTTTCACCCTATATTGTACCACCTTAGGAAGCACAATCGTAAAAAAATATAATGAGCACGATTTTTTTTTAAGTTATAGGGTTCATTTAAAAAAATATAGGTCTCAAATACGAAATCCGTTTAGAGAAATCGGTAGAGAATTCAATGACAAATATTTAAAAAAAAATGGACTTAATAACTACAAAGCTCTGGCCGGAAAGTTGATTTGAAACGAAAAAGTCACTTTGTCCCCACTGTGCGGCGTAGCAATTTACCAAACTATTAATTATACACTGAATATTATCACTACCCACATGAAAATAACTGTGGCAAACATGGATAACATAAATATCAGACGAACCATGGTGAAGACCTTTGTGCATGCAGGTGCAAAGTGGATCATTGTATTAAGATAGTCATGGTAGTTATTTATATTTCACTGAATTTCCAAACTGGAGGATATAGGATCTTTGATTCATTAAGTTTTCTTCGAGTATAGCGAACAGGGATCTCAAATATTTGGTACAATTTTCCATGAACTACTAATTTTGGCTGGTGATTTCAACACTAACATTCCTGATAAAAAGTAAAATAAGTGAAAATATTCTATCAGATAAATTTGATCTTAAAATGAACGATAATCCTGCAGAATCTACTACTAGATGCAGCACCGTCATTGATGCTGTTCTTTTAAGATAATAAAATAAGATTAAATGAAGTACCTATGTGTGTTACTACAGTTGCCATAAGCGTGTAGTTTATATGATAAAAATACCTAAATAAAATTTGTAAATATTGTTTTTAATAAGTTAACACAAAAATTTATTTGATTCATTGATAATTGATAAAATGAATTTTAAAAGTTTTATTCAATATGTTGATCTAATTTTTCATCGGATAATATTTTAGTAAATTAAAAAAAAACTAGCTTTACACAATCCTGAGTGTATAATTCGTATACTTTTGATTTGTGAGATCTCCGTCAACTGAGCTGATGTCAGAACGCTACGCTGCTATTAGCTGATCGTTTTTTTCATGTCTGTACGAAGCACAGCTTCTCTCGGCAGTCCTAGGCCAGCTTCTAGTTCTTATTCACCTAATTTATAATCAACTTTACTAAAACTTTACTAATCACTTGTCTCCTTCAATGACTTTTCCCTGGCCATGTTCAGGTTATCAACTTCTTTAATGGCATTAATTATACTTTTGACTAGTCTTACGTTTTGTGTTTGACAATGAGCAGCTTCATAATGGAGGCACCAAGTATGAAATTCAACAGATGTTAAACTTACTTGGTATGGAGTTTAATGCATGTACATGTGTGGGTGCGATATAATATTGCACACACAAACGTAAAAAAAATCATTCAGTTCGTATCATCGAGTATAGAAGAGGAGTTAGATATATTTAAAAAATGTATTGACGAACAAATTACCACGGAAGCGTTAGTTAACTTAAATATTCTAGAATACGGTTGAAATAGAACTTCTGATTTTTGATACGCTGTATCCATTGGGCCCAGGCAGTTAATAATCGCATCACAGCCAATTTTAGTTGTGTTCGTGTGCGGATAGATCGCCTGCACGATACACTGACAAGTCCCATCTAACGATCGAGGACGAAACGCTTAGCCTCCTTTATTTTCATTTTCATCTAATTTTTGTTCCGTGACACTCCATGAGGTTTAACTCGCTTGGTATGGAGTTTCATGCGTATGCATGTGTGGGTGAAGTATTATTGCACACACATATACACACGCAAATAAAATCATTCTTTTCGTATTATTAAGTGTAGTAGAGAAGTTTGATACATTTAAATGGAATCGTTTGGCGAGACCGAATTAAAGTGATATGTTTCTAACTGACTGTCTAGCTGTATCTTTTGGGGACGATTGAGTATAGCCACCAATCATGTGAAACTATCAAGTCAATTTTTGGGGATTAAGACGTGCTCTCGTTGGTATAACGTTGCTAGCAGCTATGAGTCCATGTCCGGTAGAAAATTTCAACTGCATGTTTTCAAAAAGAAAAAGAAAGACTCATTTTTTTTCAAAATTTCCTGTGGAATACGGGAGAAATAGTTTCAATAGAAAAAAAACCGGGCCCATTGATTTATTGAACACTTGATAAGAATTTTGAGATTTTTTATTTGGTTTGTTGCTAATATCTTTCCTTCTACTGTTCTTAGAAAAACTTTACATACATTAATTTCTTCGTGAGGACATTAACTACAAGATAGGCTATTGATTGTACTGATTTTCATTGTTTATAATATTGTTAATAGGAAAATTGTAAAAGTCTGCAAAAAAAAAATTTTTCATCGCAAATATTTACATTGATGTAAAACAAAGAGGACTAACTCAATTTTTGTGCTAAATCGAAAATATATAGCCCTTATCGGACCAAACAAAAATCTCTTTGGATTGTTGCAAAATATTCTTTAGTTTCTTGCAAATTAATTGTTTAAAGTGAAACTTTGAGATCTCATTGCAAAACTAGATTGAAATACATCGTTATTTAGCTTTGGTAAATGTTTGTTGTTTAGTATACTGTACAATTATGTTTACAAAATTCAAATTATTGCATTTTTCACGATTGAGCAAGAAAAAAAGCTTTATTCAATAATTAAGCATAAATAGTTTAGTTCGCGGAAATTATTGGGTGAACTGTCAAGGTGTAGATTGATTTTCAACTGATTCCTATGTAATTTTTACCGTAGAACACTATTGGTGAAGTCTGACCACTGGAAAAAGAGTGCTTAATTTTAGAATAACCAATTTGTAAAAAAACGTAATAATTCAGTGATCAGCGAATTTGTTCATTATAAAATTTTCGAAATCATTAGCCTTGGTGGAGGTCGCTAGGTACAAGGCATTTTTGGCTGATTCCGTTAGAAAATTTAAAAAAGCTATTTTTTGTCCATATTTTTTTTCAAAAACTGTGGTACTTCGGGAGTTAAAATTGATATGCAAAAGGTGTCTTCGCTGATCGTAACACATGTGTAAATTTTAGCAAGATCGGTGTATTATTTTCCAAGTAATTAACCTTAAGATTTTTTTTCGTTGCCCTAATTGCAAAATGCGGCGACCTTCCCACAAATGGCTTTCGCTGGTCATACCAATCTAGAAAGTTCAAAAAAGTATTCAAATTTAATTTCCAGTAAGAATTAAAAAAAAAAAATTAATCCTATCTGTTTTTATAACGATTTTATAAATATACTAGTTTTAGACAGACGTATATACTTTTCCTAAGAAATAATATTGATTAGTGCGCTTTGTACGACTGTAAAGGTAGAATTTTTTTATAAATGAAAAAAAGTTATCTTAGTATCCTTGGGAGCCGAGATAATTATCCTTCAGTGACGACATATTATACTTCGTGCAGCAGTGAAATTTGGATTGCTTTAAGTTTACGATTTGTACATTCAATAAAAAAATATATTGTATCTGCACCCTATAAAATAGTATATAAAAACAATTGTTAAAGTTAACAGTGCGTGAGCTGAGCGTGCCAGTAGGCGTGAGCTGGAGAAGGCGAGGGAGAGACAAAGGTTTGGAGAGCGGCTTCAGCAGAACTGAATTCAAGCGCTTCAGATATTTTTTATTAAATGTATATTTTTTTATTAAATGTACAAGTCGTAAACTTAAATCCGTCCGAACTTCACTGCTGCACAACGTATAATACGTCCTCACTTATTAAAAAAAAAAAATCATTTTGGCTCCCGCGCATGCTAGGACAACTTTTTTTTTAATTTATAAAAAAATTTCACCTTTACATTCGTACAAAGCGCACTAATCAATATTGATTTTTGGAAAAGTTGTATAGTTCGATACGCCAGTCCAAAACTAGTATAACTAAAACATCGTTTTAGAACCAGTTTAAATTAATTTTTTTTCAAAATTCCAACGAGATATTAAATTTTGATACTTTTTTTGTCTTTCTACCTTAGTCGGACCAGCGAAAGCCATTTGTGTGAAAGTCGGCGCATTGTGCAATCAAGGCAATGAAAAAAATCTTAGGGTTGATTATTCGAAAAATAATATACCGATCTTGCTGAAATTTTATACACGTATTACGAGCAGCAAAGACACCATTTGCAAGGAATTTCAACTCCCGAAGTACCACAGTTTTTGAAAAAAAATTGAACAAAAAATGGCCCTTTTTAATTTTGTGACGCAATTTGCAAAAAATGCCTTATACCTAGCGACCTTTACCAAAATTGATTTATTTGCAAATTTTTCAAGGAACAAATTCTTTAATTATATGTATATGATAAACTTACCTAGACAACCAAATACACGGCACAAACTAAAAAAGCGTTTTTTTTTAGGAATTGTTAATTATAAAATTAAGCTATCCTTCTTCAGTGACTGGGCCCCGCTAATAGTGTTCTACGGCGGAAAATACATAGAAATCAGTTGAAAACAATTCTATTCCTCGAAAGATCAGTTATGGCTGTTCATTGTCCTTTGCGAACTGAACTAAAAATACTGTTTTATAAATATAAACTGTAAAAATAAATATTTAGTGTACAGTATCTCATATATACAACCTCTTACAGACCAGTGATAATACTCCAGACAATACCTTATCTGTAAATCATTAATTATCGTAAATGGTACAAAAATTTAATTAAATAACCTTTAATCATGAAATTAATTAACAAACTATTCAAAGCTGATGGAAAAATAAAAATGAATTGGAAATAGTGCAGCGTAATACTGACGTCAACTTTGACTTATTCGCAGACAGTCCTCATAGCGGAGCTTTATCATAATAATAAACAGTTTTGAAGAAACAGTTTTTAATTCTTTAAGATTGTTGAATTAAGAAATGAGCCTGATTTTGTTTGCCATCAAAAATATTTTTCCCGTATTTTCCGAATCTCACGAAAATAATGTTTTAATTTTAGAATTGATGCAGAACTGGAAAATAAAGATTTACAAAATGAACTTATTTCGTCTCATACCAGCTGAAATAATTGTAAGTGAGTAAGTATGTATGAAAATATGTTATAACATCTAGAACCGAAAGCTTAAAGCAGTAAAGCATCATTCTTCTATCTACTGATCAACGATGATTTTCTCATCGTAGCCCTACAAGCTCATAGAGGTATCACTTCCTGCCTCAAATGACATCAAATTTTCTTTAAGTCTGGAAATTGACAAAATAAAATGATTTACAGGTCTTTTCATTCACATTTGTTTCAACTGAAAATATGAAGTACGAGTACCTCCTCTATGAAAATAAATCTAAAAGTTGGAGTCTTTTGTTCGAAGCTCTTCCTCAACCAGTGTTGGACGTGGAAGTATTTTATTATTATTACACATAATTTGAGTTATTTAATCTACATTATTTCTATATGTATCTAATTTTTGTATCATGATGATTGATTTTAGTAAAGATTCCATTCATATTTCTTATTGTATCTACATAACGTCATGATTTTATTTGCACACTTTGTAACATATATCAGTAAAACTATGTCAGTATATTTTTTTAATGTGCAAAAATGATTATGATCACATCGATTTTTTTTTTCAATTTAGACTTGTGCCAGCTTGGAATTGAAAAAAAATTTGCATAATGATAAAGAGTAGAAAATATGCAAGTAAGTTATGTCAGTCCATTAACTTTCAGTACGTTTAATGGAATTTGTGTAAGATTTAAATTGAATTTTTGAAGCGAAGCTCTTTATGGCACGTTGTGCACTTCTCTGTATAAGGACTGAAATGAAAATGTTTCAGCTGCGGTGACAGCAGCGCAACAGATTTTTTCAACAAAATCAGGCCAAAAAAAAAACAGTTTTCACCGGGAATCGAGCCGGCGTGGGCGCCCTTCGGATTACTGTGCAAAAGCTTATGCAGTACTTTACTGATTAATACATTGAGATTTACATGATTTGTCTACATTAGTTACAGCTCCTTTGAAATGAGTTTTTCTTCTTTTGAAAAAAGATAAATAATAATTTATGCTTAATCACTGTACAGAAAAAAAACATGGAATATTACTTAACGATAGGGAATATTTATCATTATTTTTAAATTTTTGTTGCTTACAACTTTCATTTTTCCCAGTGGGCACGAATATTCAAATTTTTTATTGGTATCTATTAATGTTACTAGATATTGGAATAATTCAAAATTTTTTTCACTTCAAAATGAATTCGGCCGAAAACCGGACTTGAAGACTCTTCCCCTTTGTTGCTAATGTTTGCAGTGTTGTGTAAAAAGCTATTATAAGTACAAATTTCGTTACATCAATAGTTTAGATCAGTTTTGTGCATTTAATTGTATAAATCAGCGAAACCCTCATTTGTATTACGGGCTTGTTTGTTAACTTGATGATTATCTTAATACTGATAACTGTCTATTAATATTATACTGCAACAGAAATATTGTTTCTGAGTAGACCTGCATTCATGTTCATCAGCAGCTGTACGTATACATATAGATGAACACACTTGACCTCAATGTAAGGCTGAAATAAGACCGAATGACAATTAGGGACTGATCAATTAAGCGTTACAAGCGTGACCAGCCTATTATTATGGCGATAAAAAGCATGATCAGAGCCTGATAAAATCCTTACTTTGTTTTCTGCTCGGGGCGTAGAAGCTTCGCTTCTGCCAGGCGTCCGATGTATGATTTTTTGTATATTTTTAGTAGGGAACGACCAATAGCGGCATATAGTGCAGATTTTCACAAGCAGAAACTTATTTGTTAGCCAGCTGGATTTGCTAACGAAGTGTGTATACGTATGGGTAGGGTATTTATTGAACGCTGGAGAATGGAAATCCGATACTGGAGAATAGTCATGCCACGACCACTAAGATGACTATCTGCGGATAAGTCAGAGTTGATTTAAGTATTACGCTGGACCATTTCCGAATAATTTTTATTTTTCTACAAGCTTTGAATAGTTTTGAAGTTGATTTCAAAATCAAAGGTTATTTTATTCCAATTTTGGTACTGTTTACGATAATGAAGGATTGACAGGGAAGATATTATCCGGAGTGTTATCACTGGTCTGTAAGAGATTTTATACATGAGATACTCTACAATAAAACTGTATTTTATGCTGAATTATTGGACGAAGCTTGCGTCAACATGACTAGGTATGACTGTTTGTTATATACTTATGTTGTATTGTATTTTGTAAATTTCGTGCATTAGAACATGGTTCTATGACAAAAGTATGTCAGCTTGAAAACATGTCACGCACCATGCGTTTAAAAAAATGAAGCACTAAAGAATAAGTTGGATGTCATCGAAAGATTTAAGCTTTAGAGAACAAATCTTAATGACTCTGAGTCTGAGAAAATTGGCGATGAAACTCTTCGTACGATGATATGATGGACAAATCATTGGAGCTCTGTCAGCCCATGCAGAATCTCTCATGGCAAGAGTCTGATAATCAAGAGGTAGCCATGCATAAGCTTGATAGCCTTGGGCACAATATTTGCAAGGCCATTAAGCCACGCAGGAAACCCTGAAGACGGAGTTAAAGAAGCCATGGAGAAAGCGAGCAACCAATAAAAGGTACGAGAGAGTGGTAAAAAATAGTCCCAACAAGTGCAAAAGAAGGCTGAATAAATAAAGCAGCACTCATTAGGCAACGATGCCAGTGCGAGTTATGCCCCTGCAACCCAGAAAATAAGCTGGCTTAAGGCTAAAATGGAATAACACATTTTTACTTCAATAAGAATGTTATCAGCAACAAAGGAGGTACCGTATGAGCACTTTGGGTTCAATGTATGTTCAATATGGCTTGTGGTCTTATCGGTCTCCTTATGTGACGTAGGTTTTTCCTAATTTTTTTTTTCCTTTTCTGGAGCAGGTTTGATTCAGAAGTACTAAGTCTACAATAATAGATTTGCGATGCCGAATCAGGCTAAAGCTGTTTTAAAGGGACGTCAGCAAAGCTTAATAATACGAGGCTAGATAATATTACAGATATCGACAAAACAATTATCAAATTAAGTCGCTGAAACGAGTGAGAAAAGATGTTGTATGTCGAGAAAAACAGAAAGCTTATGTTGGAACTCGTTTTGGTCACGAAAAGTGCTAATCGTATATAAAGGCGTAGATCGCAGTAATCCTCCCATGAGTTTATGATGAAGAAGATGTTTTAAGGTACTTGTGGGCAATCTGTCTACTAAAAAAAAGTCGAAATGAATCGATATTTTTTCGGATCCTTCGTTTTTTGTCTTTTTCCTAGCTCTAGTGACAAAAATTACGAGTTCTGTAAACATATAAAAGGGACTTTAAGCTACTGTCGATTCCGGTGGTAGCTTGCTGATGATTCACAAAAACTGGTTAGATCAGTGCTTACGAAATCTTAAAATATACAACTTCTTAATCTATGGAATTCTCTGAAAAAAAGTCTAGGCTAAACAAGCTAAACAAGCCATATCAGAAGACAAGATCAAAACGCATTCGGATGTGTTGGGAAAATGAAAAGTAGTGTCAAAAGTATAACAATATATATTTAGAAAGTAAACTTATTATCTATTTTTCATTTTCACCACAACGGCTCAAGAGTGACTGCTCACGACAAATGCTGGAGCTGGACTACCTGTATCACTTGCCTCTCTGCATACAATTCGTTGTTATAGTTTACATGTGTATGTACGCTCCACTAGACTGTACCACTGTACTATTTTACTTACATTACAACACGCCACCCAAAATTTACAGTTTTGTCCTTTTGTAGTTTTACTTCACTTTCTTTAACATTATTTAATTTTAACATTCTTTTATTCATGTTAAATTTTTCTTTAATTTTTTCTTTATCTAAACGGGTTCGTGCCTATGCTTACATATAATAGTTCTCCAATTTAATTTCTATACTCTATTTGTTCTTCGCAACTATAAGATCTTTTAATTTTTAAATTTGTTTTATAGGAGTATCATATAATCTTACATTTTCTACATTATATTTTATCGATAGTGACTCTATATACTTTTGTTGACTCAACTTCATTGTGTGTTCTTCTTTATTGTGATCAATTTCAATTCCAATATAATTTTTAACTTTACCTCTATCCTTCATTATGAATTTTTTTATCAGTTTCGCTTTAATTTTTTTTATTTTATTTAAATCCTTACTGCATATTAATAAATCATCAACAAAAATCAAAATATATGTTGGACTTGAATTATCATTTTTTACTACATGTAAACAAAAATCGTAATTACTTCTAACAAAATTTTGATCGCTTAAAAATTCATGGAATGTATTGTACCAAATTCTTGGACCTTATTTTAATCCATATAGTGCTCTATTCAGTTTACAAACTTTATCTTTATCTATTTCATAGCCCTTCGGCTGATTAATATATATTTCTGATTTTATTTTGCGATTCAAAACGCCCGCACCGTTTCTACATCCATTTGTTCGACAAACAAATTATTTTGACAGCCAAAGGACAACAATATTTTTAACGTTTGCATTTTACTAACAGGTGAATATACATTTTCTATGTAGTCAGTTTGTTGAAAACCTTTTACTACTAGCCTTAAATGTATTTTTATCTGTCCTTTTAAATATCCACTTAACATCTAAAATTTCTTTCTCTTTTGGCTTTTCAACTATAACCCACGTATAATTTTTTATTAAATTATCCATTTCAACGTTCATGGCTTCTTGACATTCTTCGCCTTCTTGCGAATTTAATGCCTCCTCAGCTGTTGCTGGTACATTTGCATTTATACAATCTACGTATATCACATGTGTAACCATTACCATATCATTCGATAGGGTTTTTTTTCCTTTCTGATTTTCTGATTCTTAATCCATCTTCACTTACCTCTTTTGTAATATTTAATTTTTGCGATTTATTTTTATCATCACTAGTTTCATAATTTTCACTTTTAATACTTCCGTTTTCTTCCAATCACTTTCACTTGATTGATTAGACTCTATTTATAATTGATCTCTCAAGCAAATTACTTTAATTTCATCTTCTATTACTTCAACATGTCCAGCTACTATTACTTTATTGTTCACTAGTACCCTACAGCCATATTCAGCATAGCCACCTAATATTCCTAACTCGGCTTTATCGTCCCATTTGTTGATCTTTTGACTTCTGGTCTTCTAACAAATACTCTACTACTGTGAATTTTTTCATTTTTTACATTAGGCTTTTTACCAAAAAATATTTGAAATGGTGTTTTATTTTCAATTGTGTTTGCCATTGTTGGATTATTTAAATATATCACAGTTTTCAATATTTCTGGCCAATTAAAATTCATATTTGCTTCTCGCATCAAACACCTACCAATAGCCATTGCTGATCTGTTGTATCTCTTCGCGGTACCATTTAGTTTGTGTACATAAGGTGGGCAAGACAATTAAAAAGTTAAAAAATTTCTTTGTTCAAATAATCCTTTCCATTGTCGCATTGTATTTTTTGAACCCCTCTGTTAAATTTATTTTCTACTTAATTTACATAATCTATAAGGCATACCGCTGTTTCTGACTTTTTTTTAAACAATAGATTCTTCCGCGTTTGCTCTATTCATCTATAAATGTTAAAAAATATTTTTCTCCATTATTACCAATCGTATTATGTGGCCCATTTAAATCAGTATGAATAACTTCCAGAATTTCTTTGGCCTTTTTCATAGACTTTTCAAATGGGTTGTTTGTCATCTTACTTTTAATACAATTTGCGCATTTCATTTCGATTTTTCTAATTTTTCTGGCACTCAATCAATCATTTTGTTTTTGATCAATTTATTTAAGTATTGGAAATTTATGTGGCCTAATGCTCTGTACCATTTGTCTTTGTTAGTTAATTTATTATTGTATTTATTATTGTATTTATTATTTGTTTTTTCTTTTAGTACAATTAACATATTTTTTATTCAAATCATTTAAATAACTTTTTATATAGTATAAACCATTTTTTAGCTGTGCAATTGCTGTAAGTTCATTATTTTATTTCATATAAATTCTTGCTATATTACAGTTCGCTACGATTTTGCTAACTTTCGCAATCTTTGACATACTTAAAATATTTTTCTTAATGCCTGGTACAAAATAGATATTTGTTAAATCAATATATAACTTGGGCGAATGGTTATCAACATAAACTTTAATTCTTCCTATTTTCGTAGCTTTTATTTTTCTCTGTTCGGCAAACTTACTCCTAAAGGTTTCTTTAAAACAGTGTTTTCGCTAAAGAATTTATCGGTACTTACAATATGATCGGTACTTCCGCTATCTAGCAACCAATTTATTTCGTCACCTGTTACGCAGTTATTTACTTCTTGCCTTTCGTGCTCCATTTGTACGTTCCACGCGCCTGATGGCTCTTTCTGTTGTTGACATTCTTCGTTCGTTGTATTTCTGTAACCTCTGCCTCTGGTGTTGTTGGTGTATTGGGCTCTGCCTCTGCTGCTATTCGTGTATTGCCCTCTGTTTCTGCTGCTACCCCTGTTCTGGCCTCTGCCTGGTTGATGTTGTGAGTGAATGGCTTGTGTATATTGTTTCTGGTTGGATTGACCTTGATACAGTCTCTCGCCATATGTCCTATCTTTCCGCATTCATAACACTGTTCTTTTATTTTTATATTAAATGTACTTGAATCGTTTGTTCTGTTGTTATGTGCACTCATATTAGCTAAATGTTTGTTTTTAATTTTTGACTTTACAAATTTGACAGTCCTTTGCCCTTCGATATAATGTCTATAAAATCACTGATGTAACTGTAGCTTGGTGGTAGCGCTCTTAACATGTATCTCATTTTTTTCGTTTCAGTTATTTCTCCACCAGCAGCTTTAAACTCGTTTAAAGCTTTCTTAAAATCTACGAAAAACCCATCTACCTTGTCATAGTTTTTTAACCTAACTTCTTCAATTTTACTTCGATTGATTATTTGCATTGCTGTGGATTTAGTCATATATACATTTTCTAATGCCTTCATCATAACGTATGCCGTCTCGCACTCTGATATAAATTTAAGTTGTTTGTTCGCACCTGTGATAGTTATTATTGCTCTAACCTTAAGATCATTTTTTTCCACGCTGTTTCTTGTTTTTGACCTGCTCTCTCTGTAGTTGCTTGCTCTTGACATCCTTTGTACTCTAGCAATAACATCACTCGAAATTTCCAACTCTTGAAATCTTCGCTATCGAATATCGGAATAGTCATCTCATCTATTCTTGCCTTTTTGGCCATTTTGTTTTCTTTTTCTATTATACTTGTCTCTTTTACAACTCTTTTCAATGCAAGCACTTCCTTTATAATTTTTTCGAGACCATTTCTTAAGTATTTTATAACTTTATCTACTCTTAATTTTTCTTGTTCACATGCCATTCACACATTTCAGCTTCCTACTTAAGTTTCACCACTGTATGACTGGTTACTTAATTCCATACTTGTTTTTAACACTGGATTCACACTATCATTTTCGTGATCGCTTGCATATAAATCCCTCAATTACCTTGTGTTCGATTGACACTGTACCTGGACCTTGTCCTTAGTTGATTGCCTCATGCTTCCGAATCAGTACGTGAAAAATCAAAGAAAAAAACGAATCACGGATTTCTAAAAAAACTGGACGCTCTGCTACCATGTTGGGAAAAATGAAAAGTAGTGTCGAAAGTATAATAATATATATTATGAAAGTAATCTTATTGTCTATTTTACATTGTGACCTTAACGGCTAAAGAGCCACTGCTCACGACAAATGCTAGAGCTTGACTGCCTGTATCGCTTGTCTCTGTGCATACGATTCGTTGTTATATTGTACATGGATATATACGCTCCGACTAGACTGTACCACTGTACCAATTTACTTACATGACAACAGGATGTCATGGCGGCGCAAAATTATGCTTAATATTATCATTCTATGAATCAACAATACACTGGTAGAAGTATTCCTTAACTATAAAGTGGCGTCTTAACTATAAAGCGGCGACTTAACTGTTAAGGAATATGACTTTGAATGCATGCCTATTCCTTAACAGTTAAGACGCCGCTTTATAGTTAAGGAATACTTCTACCAGTGTATGTTTGTATGTAACTATTAAAATATACTTTATTTGGAAAGGAGCTACAAGATATTTGGCAATTGTTGCGGGGTGAGCCAACTTCCGGTGCTCGGAGTAGTTTGCTCCAAGTGAGAAATTAATGTTTCGTCCCGAGAGCACGCCTAGACTCATCAGTAAGGCTGACGACATGCTCTCTGCCTTAGACACCTAAGTAGTGTGGCATCAAATGGTTATGATTGCTTATGTATCAACTAATGGCATTTTTCACCACTTGCGAGTTGAGCCACAAGCGGGTGACATGGAATGCTGACTCGTAGAGTTGTATGGCGCGAGATGCGCGGGTCGCCACAGATTTACGGCCATGATTTGATTCAGAGTCTTATGGAATGAAGTGCGAAAAACCACCAGTGAAAAACATTTAGAGCTACCTACATTCAGGTTAAGGCTGTATGTGCCCACAAATTGACAGTTGTAGCAGTACTGAAAATCCTTCGATCATTGTGTGACCCAAATCATAAGGAAAATTTATAGGCATAGTACTTGTACAAGCTTCGATTTTTCATACTGTTGTTGTTGAGTATAAATACTCTTGAGTATGTTATATGTTGTTTAAAAAGTGATAGGTGGTAGCCACCATAAGTGTAAAAATTTGTTTGAAAACTTTATCTTTTTACGTTTATTAGTCATTGTCATATATCGTGAATAGTATACACATTTTTCTAATGAAAGTTATGAAAAATATAACTATCTAAATAATGTGATTACAAAGTCAGGATGGTTGAACGTTTTGTCACTGGCGATTGTCAACTCAGCAAAAAAAACCGTGTATAATCTTTTACGCTAGTCAGTTGTGTCTGATCACAAGTTTGGCTTGAATTCACCTTTTGATGTGTATTAGAAATATACTTATTATTTATTACTGACTTACATTGTTAAGCAGCCGAACAAGTGTGAGAATTTTGGTTGAATTACCGTTTGATGGATGTTACAATAAACTGAATGTAGAGAGATAGATCTTTACATCTTTATTGACGATTAAAATATTCGAGCGCAAGAAGTACTACAGATGAATCAAATTTTTTAAAAGCTCCTTAAAAGTTTCCAAGTAATCTTTCATTTTATAGAAGAGAAGTGTAAATACATTTTTTATAATGCCCTAAAGTAACATTAATCATCTCAAATAATAGTATCAACATTTAAAATGAGTAATTTATGCACTATGATTAGGGATGCCATCACCTTAATTGCTGACACCAGATCAAGACTTCAAAAACCCAGGAAATTTAGATAAAACTTAATTGTTCTCCCAGAAAGCATTGAAAAAATTTTGTCACAGCAAAAGTAAAAGCATTTTTATTATATTAATTTGTTTATTGATTTAAAAAGATGTATCTGATTTCTTCAGTAAATTGTAAAAAATAGTTTCTGAGTCTTTTAATAACCAAATGACCAATCTTGCATTTTTCACGAAACTTTACCTCAACTCGAAACTCTGAAATAGAATACTCTTAAAGCAAGCCAGAGTAAGTCATCCAACGATAAGAATATGATTTGTTTAGTAAGTAACCATTTATAGAGGTATTTCATCGCATGGAAGAAAAAGATACCGATCCAAAAAACCGTTAATAAGATACCAATTCAGTCCAGCGCCAAGAAAGGTATCTGAGCTAGTTTTATTGACATAAAAGGATAAGGTCTTAAATTTTTTTACCAATTGATCTAAGTTGAATCGCGAAAATATCATTGGCTGGAAATATTAAGACTTGACCTTTTTGTAAACACATAAGTGCTTTTTGTTGAGCTCGATTGAATTGGTACTTTTCAGCGCTTCGCCGAATGAGTACCTTTATTAGCACTCGGCTTAATTTGTACTTTTTTTATGGCTTTTTAAGGAGGTATATTTCTTAAATTTTTTTGAATTGTTACCGTTTTCTTCCCAAGCAACAATTTGGTCCGTAAGGACTTATGCGGCATCAAAGTTTGTGTGGATGCGGTTCGCAAGAGAATTCTCGACCAAGATTTGTCTTAATCTATTGCTTATCATTCAGTTCAAAAAAATATCTGGTTAAGCTGGTTAAGCTACGAACAGAAAAAATTGATTGAAAAAATGTATGCATGTATAAAAATATATAGAAATCATTTTGACAAAGTTTGGAGTTAATACACCACATAATGGTCGAGATATTATCTGGATATGATTGTTTTCTTTGATGTGGAGTTTTTAAGAAATTGATATTTTTCGACATTTCATGAAAAAAATTTTGTAGAAATGACAGAGAGGTTTGGTAAATATTATAATAAATACTTAAAAGATCCACAATAATTATCCTTGTAAAAGGATTTTATTAATTCACCGCTTATGTGGTAAGACATCAACAATTTAGTTATTAAAAATACATTTCAAAAACTTTCCCGGATGGCTTCCGGACATCGTTCGAAACTAAGACAAATCCAGAAAAACCCGAACAGATGTCAGCCCTAACTGTGATATACTGACAGCTTCTTTGATTTGTATTTTCAGATTTTATGTGATATTTTTCAAGGAGTTGGAACATACAAAGTATGATAAGGACTTCATTCTATAATTATTATTAAACTTTAAAATCGCATCTGTATGAGAATCTGATAATGCATTGAGCTTAATGATTAGCTTAATAAAACAGTACAGCATTTGAATACACAAAATATACTTATGTATTATATATTTACTATAATTGTCTGAGTGATCCAAAGTAGATTGAAGACTTCCGAATTTGTGAAAAAGAATTAAGTTATAGATAAACAATAAATCTCTATGACTATGTGAAAATTCCATGCATAATAGAATGCGTATTCTACAGAGCAAGTATAAAGCATTTAAGTACATAAAAAAAGACTGATGATTATTAAATTAAAAGGTTTTGAATTCCAAATAAAAGTCATTCAACTAAAATTTATTTCAAAAAGTTAATAAGTCTAGCGACATCTGTTGGATTCATAATAAAGTCTCCAAAACTCGTATGTATATTTGAATCGTAAATATATACTAGTCGGGCGTCGCCCCCTGCACGGTGTGCACGCCAAACCTCTTGATGTTGACTTCCAGTAAAACATTTGATTTTCGAGAAAAGTCTTGAAAAATAAATGAATAAATTATGAAGTGTTCAGAGATTCTGCAACTGCTGAACTTAATAGAATACAAAAAATATATAAATAAAATATAAAACGTTCGGAGATACTGCAATTACTGAGCTTAATAAAACACGATTTTGAAGGAGGTTTTCCCGCACTTGAACAAATGTGCAATATTAAAAGATTCCTTCTTTGACGTGCTATAGTAAGTAGATATTAAAATAAAGGTACTTATTGGAATTCAAAATAAATTATTTTATAGAGTTTTACAACATTGCACAAGTGCATGATGTTGATTATGAAAGACATATTAAAAAAGTAGGTATCTCTCTGAATTATTGTTCAATATTTATTTTTCAAAGCTTGTTTTACTCCTTGAATAGTTTTGAGGTGCAATCGTTTGTACGAAAATAAGTTTTTTAAGTAAATTATGATAAATAACTAGTTTTCAAGGCATGAAATCACCAATTTTGAATAAAACTTTACGAACAGGGCAAATCTACGAATCAGAGAAATTTAATCTAAATATGTTGCAATTGATCCATTACAAATTTTTGTCTTGCGAATACTAATAGTTTTTTTTTACTGCATGAGACAACATTAATAAATTTTAATATTGAAGATTAACGGACTAAACACTCAAGTTTACTTAAACTATTACACCCTCACTAAGACAAAAATTTTGAAGATATTTTTTTGAATACTTCAGAATTGTTATATAATTCTATAGTTTAAATTATTTATTGTTATAAAGTGTGTCAAATGACGGTAATTGAATTTAATAAATAAAATCATCGAATGGTCGTACTGTCAACTTTTTTTAAATTTTGATTTTGAAGCGAAGCTTCTTATGGCGCGTTATGAAATTCCCATTATGGGGACCAAAATGAAAATTTTTCAACTGCGGTGACGGCAGCGGCGACAGATCTTCTCAGCAAAATCTCTACTCTACTGACGTATACGTCAAAACAAACATAATTTGTCTACATTAATTACATCTACTTTTAAAGATATTTTTATTCTTTCAAAGAATTGTGCCAGAGCAACTTCAATGGAAGGCTGCAGGTAAAATTACACTAGATGGTGGAACGATAGATGGATTAAGCATCGTTGAGTTTGTGAATGACGTATTGGGGAAAAAAAAGTAAGCATAACGGACGAAAAACTGATAACACAGATGAGGAAATGGAATATAAAATGTGATAATATGATCGGTATTAATAGGATCGATTGAATTTGCCAAGTTTCTCAAAACATCAAGTAATTCGCGTGAATTGATTGCTAATAGAAATTTACTGAGAATTGATATTACTTTTACAAAGCCCATAAATATGGCGAAACAACGACTCAAGAGAATAATCTTACTGGAGTTGCTCGAGAGCAATGAAATACTAATAAATACTTCAAAATCAAACGTTTTATTCGTATAAGAGTACACGGCTCGAAGAAAGAAGCTTTAGTGGATTGGGTAGCCTACTCAGATAAGCTTAACTCTCGGATACAAGCCATTAAACTTAAAAATTAATCAAATGGATGGGGCTGACAGTTTTTTCCTCCTATTACCTAGCAATGGCAGTATGGTATACTATAAGGACGATTCCATGGGTTTTTTTACGACTCAGTTGACACGTGGAATACGATTGAGCAAAAATTGGTGCGTAGGACGTGCTGAAATACACATCCAGTGTGCACTCGTGCATGCAAGGGAAGCCAATAATACTCATAATTTTAAACTAGAGAACAACGCGGACGAAAACTATTTCCACTAGTTTTCATTCACCGATGGTGGTTATGATAATTTGGAACAGCTAGCTCACGATATTAACAACTAGGTCGGAATGAAGGATCATTTTGTACTTGAACTAGAGCCATACAAAATAAGGTGCTGTAGAATACAAACAGTGATTATAAATAAAAGCATAGTCTTGAATTGCGTGAAAGAAACGAGACGTATATTTGGATTTTAATAAAAAAATATGAATAATAGAGAAATATTGAAGTCTCCAAGTGAAGGGGTGTTATCAAAACGGGTTACCATCCTGTTCTCCCGTGCGTTATATCTGATCAGTTATATGTTAACACAGATGTGTACATGCCTTACATAGTAGGGGATAGCCAATTATCTCTTTTACGTATCGTTTTATTAGGTACTAAGAAATACATGCTCGGAAGTGATATTCTTTGCACCAATAAACTATGTACCCATGCTGCTTTACAGATTTCATTCTATCGTTATCGATATAAGGGATCAGTATGGTCAACACATACCATTTGAGTATGGAATATTAACGGTTACACTACACTCGAAACGCAACCGTTGACGAAATCACCAAGCATGAGTTATTACGTTTAATATTATGCAAACTAAATGTGTGGTGGAGGTTGTGGGGTGCGTAACGTTTTTACTGTTTCTCATTATTAAAAAAATGGAGTGGGGACGTGGTTAGGTAGGCTCAGAGGTGGACTACCGCCTGCGCCAACAACGCCATGGCATAGAGGCAGCAATGTAGCAAAAGGGATGGCAAACATGTTATTGAATTTTTAAAACTCCTTTATTACCAAATTTTTTTTTAGTTGATGTTATATCAGTATACTTAATTACATATACAAAATTAACAATGAATAATATTATTTTTGAACTATTAAGAAAACAAAACAATATAAATTTAGTTAAAATCACATTAGATAAAAATCTTTCTTGCTTCCCTGGAGCCAAAGCACTTAATCTTTTGTCACCTTGTCCGGATCTTAAATAATTTTTTATTCCACGAGGCACTGAAAAAGATCATTCACCTTGACAATTACTGATCATCATGCGTGAATACATGGATAGTACACTGTAAATACATTAGGATAAAGATCCGTTAAACTGTATTTACAAATGGTTTAATACACATTTTGAACGGACAAGAATTATCTTTTTTATTGTTTTGAAATAGAATGTAAAATTCATGTATTCCACACCTAATACTGTTTCCAAGTCCTCCATATACATTTTTAGAAGCTCATTCGACCTTTCTGTTATTTGATGAACGCTAACTGGATTAAAAAATGGAAGCACTCACTAATTTTTTATGTATATGAAGTACATCATTTTTTTGAACTAGCTTTCAACTGATCAACAATAAGATAGTACACATTGATTCGCATGCTATCACTCGCAGAAAATATAGTATCACCATTTTTTTTCGTCGAATAAGCGTATATTTTCTACAGAAGCTTCTCAAAAAATGCAAGCTATTCAATAAAATAGTATCTTTGGATAAATTATTAAATTTTTTAATTTCTTAAATAATCAATATTTGCTGCCATATAATGGGCGGCAGGCAACTTTGGCGTTGGGGCGGAAAAATCGTAAGTCCGCCTCTGGTGTCTTAGAAATATTTTCTTAGTTGAGACAATAAATACTAAAGTTTTCGAATTCAACTTTCACTTGATGGCTCTGTTTACCACTTCAAACTAGTTGGGGAAAGGTGACATTTACAATTTACTCTAAAAACCACTCAATTTTTAAACCTGCATTTTTTTCTACCATTTCATTGGGGCCTTTCATAAACCACGTGGATTTCGTTTCAGTATTTTATGACCCTCTTCAACCTTCTTGTTGTCTATAGTAGCTTTTAGTAGAAGCTCCAGACATTATTTGTATTCCTTTCGAATTTTTTCGTTATAAATGCTGCTTATACAGCATTTCTAATATACTGTAAAAAACTTTGTAAACAATGAAGGCATAATATCACTGGGTATTTAATATTCGTCGTCACTTGATTTACTTTCATAGAGCACAATTTTGATGTATCTCGCTATACGACCGATTAAAACAAAACAGCATGACATACATCGCATCACGTGTAACAAGTGCTGAATACACAACTATAGTACTTACCAGCTTGGAGCTACCCAAAGTCACGTTAAGATTCTATAAATACGCTTGATTTTCCACGAAACAACGTAACATTAAACTTCAAACACGCTATATTTATTAAAGGATATTTTGTTTGTATAAAATGAAAGGTTACATGGCAATAATTGACCCCCCCCCCCCCCCCCCTACATCTACGTGGTTCAACGTAGCTATTTGTTGAACCCCTACTCACCCTTAAACAGGCCACGTCGTTTATAGAAGTTTCTTACGATGTTTTCAACTTTTTTTGGAAATCATCCATTCAGAATGCACTTCTTTGGAATACAAGCCTATAGAACATGTGATCGTTGTAATATTTATTCGTCGAAAAAAAGATCATTTAGAATATCAGATTCAAAAAAATTACCGGGAACCGTATATGTTGTATTGTACAAGGAAAAATGATTAGTTACCCAATAAAATCTTGTAATACCCTTTTATGCAATAAAATCATAAGTAGTAAACATATAAAAATGAAGGTACTTTTCAGCTTCCTACTGGTATCCTCAATTAGGAGAGCAACTGTTTGATATACATGTTGCGAATTTAAGTTCAATTTGGGGACAACTTTTTTTAAGCTTAGCTTATAAGATGCACTAGAAGAATTTGGTTCTTTCCGTTTCTAGACTATTTTGTTATTAAGCTTCGTTTTTGGATGATAACGATAATGATAATAGTGATACTAATAAAAATAATAAAAATGATAATATAAATAATGGTAAAATTGACGTAAACAAAGCGGGCCTTGGCTGTTTTAAAAGAGGTATCTTAGGAAAAAAATCTACGTTATTATTTAAACTTTCAGATTTTCAGATTTTACTGAAAGTGACTCGAGAGCTCCTTAAAAATAAATAAGTTTCTGAATAGGATATTCGGATATTCGGTTTAACTACATAATTTTTTTTTTGGTACCTCAAACAAATGTTGTTATCGATTAAATATTGAGTAAAAAATTCTTAAATAAAATAACATTACACGAGGCTGGTATGTTTATTTATTCTTATTTTTTATATAATACATTTATATCCGTTGTGAAAAAAACAATCATGTTGAAGAAGGGTTGGATTTAAAGCTTGTTACCTCTTGTCAACTGTTTTGAATTGTTATGAAACAAAATTTAGTGATGAAACGCGTGATTGATAATATGATAAATATATAAATACATATTGACCATGTTGCTACAGAAAATTCGCAATAAACGGTTAGTTTTCCCTCTTCTGGGAATGTAGGCAATGATGGCACTTGTTTTGTATAATGTTGTTAGCAGCTACCATTGTTAATAATTAAACGATGGTATCAGCGAACTAAAGACAGTGTGGTTGAAAATCAATAATATGCAATTTATAGTTATTGGAAATATTATTGCTACCTTCGCTAGATACATTGAGTACATTGCGTATTTGTTTTCCACCTTGCCATCTTCGGATGGCTAATACCTCCGATTACGTATATTATGACAATGAAGGTAATAATGAGGCAACAATACTTTTGTTACAATCCTGAATTTTCGCGCATGGCCGAAAATTGATATTACTTATGTATCGTAAGCCTAAATTTGCATAATCCCAGCGGTATAGTTTTGGAGATATAAGTGTTGACATAATAAACTTTCAACACAGGAAAAATAGGAAAGCTTCTGATATGACGTAAGATTAGAAAAAAATCGTTCATAACTTTTAAATACTTCTTACGATTTTTTTTTAAAAACAGCAAATATATTGGAGATGATATTGTGAGAAGACTGAATACCAAGTCTCAAGTAGCCAAGCAGTACAGTTTTAAGTGTTACCTTTCCAAAGTGTTACTGGGAAATGTAAGAAAGTTTTTGAAATATTCTAAACGCGATTATTACTATGTTAATAGCCATTAAGAAAGACGAAATATTAATGAAGAAAAGTCTCAAAATTAATTCACCAACGTTGTAAGAATGAATACAAATCGCAAAAAGCCATACATAATTAATGAATCAACAAGCATACACAAATAATTTATGCATTTAAACATTTCTACGATAAGATTATAAACAAACACTAAAATGAAAATCATCGAAATAATACTAAAGAAAAAGTGAAAATTTTGCGTTTAACGTTCAAGTATTTTTTTTTATACAGATGCGCTTACATTAAATTACTTTGAATAAGCTAATTGTTCTTGTTTTTTTGTGAATGCGCTGAAGTTAAGTTATGAATTATTTGTCATGCATCGATGAATAATTTTTTAATTTGATTGCATTAATTTTTATGTGTTGAACAATGCAATGTTAATATTATCACATTTAGGCATCTATTAAATGAACGCATAAACAAAGGCAAAATAATATGAGGGCATTCTACATAAAAGATATATCAATAAATTCAGAAAAACTTTAAAAATCAACTTTTTTTTCATAAAATAGAAATATTACAAAATTAAAACGATATCATAAATAAATTAATAAAAAAAAAAATTTCGTATCATGTGAGATTCGAACCCGAATTGCAAAATGAAAATGCAAGCGAGAGATGCGTGCTAACCATCTGAGCAGATATACCACAGGGTATTAGAAAGTTAAAAGTTACATATGTTTATAGTGAAGTTTCACAGCTTGAGATAAATATCGAGGCTTACTGTATAGTGTTCTTACTAATTGTGCGTTGTTTTTCACTTATTATCTTGTGAAAAACTAAACAGTCACATAAACAAAACTCTCATAATTAGTTTTATCGCTGACCGAATTTAGACAGTCAAAATTGCTTTCGAGAGAGCTGCCTCGCTGCCTGGCCGTGCGCTATAGCTCCGCGGCCGACTATATAAATAGCCAAGCACATATAAGTATTTCTTTCCCCTCCACCATACCCATGCAGTACTACCGCGCCTTTAGTCTCCTCTCCTCCGCTCCTCCCTAGACTGCAGTAGTCTTTTTGAAGATACACGCTGGAAACTTCGGTCAATAAAAATTATGTGTATAGTTCTACCGCTGGCCGCTACTGTTTAGCGCTGAGACCAGTGCAAAATGGCGACACAGCACTGGCAATCTCCCTTTTATAAATTTCTGCTCAAACTTATCTCGTAGCGCTCCTGAGCGACTGGATTGTCCATGTTGGATTATTGATGTACACTACATCATTAATAGCATTTGGCCTCTTATTTTAATCTTGGACAATTTATATGTCAGAATGCCTATGTAGACTATGAGCATCTTGGTATTGAAATCATGGAAAAAAAATTTTGGATGTATATCCTTTATCTGTTACGTGTTTTCGGTTACTTTAGTTAACATTAAATATTACTTGATATGTGAAGATTTTTAGAATATTTTGTCCGTTAAAGTTAATGCTGATATAAGCTTATGTTTAAGAATTTCTACTATACTCAGAATTTAAATTATGAATACAATTGAAATAAAAAATGCTTACAGCTTGATCCGAACCAACAAAGGAAACCGCTTTTATGTCGGGGTGATCACATATGAAGTTGACAGTCTCTCTCTGACCATGTATGATATTTAAAATGCCAGGAGGTGCACCAGCTTCGCTCAAAAGTTCTGCTAGTATCAAAGAGGCTCCAGGAACTCTTTCTGATGGCTTGAGAATAGTTGTGTTACCACAAGCTATACTTATGGGGAACGTCCAGAGAGGCACCATGGCTGGAAAATTGAAGGGGCTGATTGATCCAGTAATACCTAGAGGTACCTTGTACGATATAGTATCCATGTCAGTAGCGATGTTATTCATTGATTCGCCCAGTAAGAGATTCGGGATGCCAGCACACATATCTACGATCTCTGTATTAATCGATATTATATATCAGATCGAGTATATTATTAATGCTTTTGCTAGAAATACAAGTATGCGACAAATTAAAAAATAATAATAATAATTTTTCTCAATATATACTTAAAATATCAGCTTATTTCGCGTCTTACTGTATAAAACAAGAAGACTATTTTACTGATTAAAAAGATATTTATGTTCTCTTCCTACGCCTTGTTCCCTAATACCGTCATGTCAATACTAAAACGCTCACTCCGAGTGCTGCATTCCAACTCCTATCCATGAAAATCCTTCCCAAAGGAGGAGCTACTTGCATCTTCCTTAGGATCAGCTTCACCGATGCAATGATAAGGAATATGCAGGTTTTGTGCATGCTGGAAGAGCTCTCCTGAGTAAGGCGCGGAGGGGCCCGCTAATACCTTTCCCTTTCCTTACGGTCACATAGCGTAGGGCCACACTTAGCGCTAACAGGTAGAAACGTAATTTTCCTACCGCGGGAATTTTTCGGGGCATTTGGTCGTTTATAACGCCCTTGGAAGGAGGAGTAGTAATCGCACCTGTGGTGCATCCAGCCAGGACAAAAATCTCCCGAGCTCTGCGTTGCAGGTATCACGATTATTTGTATTGTACTGGTAGACACATACAGATGTAAGAATAGAGTGCGCTAGTAATACGATTTCACATAAGTTGGAGCGATAAAGAGAAAGAAAAAGATGGTTGACGAGTGTCTTGTCTGTCATTGGCTGTTGTTTGAGAGGTCGAGGAAATAGCAGATAAGCAACCAATTACAGCACTTGGCTAGAGAGAAGCAGAAAGGACACTCGGCGACTATCTCTCTCTTTGAATGTATCGTAGTATTCAGCTTCTTGCACACTCTATTCTTATATCTCTATGGGTGGACATGACAACGAGGTACGAAAACTACTATCTCAGTCTTCTAGGTCCAAAGTACTTTCCCACCCTTAGATGCGAAGTGGTGAGCAGGCGCAAAACAACACTTGCGCCCTTAGTAAGAAAAATGCTGCACTCCACTCGGGTGCAAACGTACAAAAATCACGCCCATTTAGTCTTATTCATAATTCTTACCGTGAGCGTTATTCAGCTCCAACACACGAAAAATGACGTAAATAAGTTTATGCTCATGCACTGGAGCGTTACATTGTGACTGACGCTCACGTGAAAGTTACTGGATAAGGACCGAAAATACTATGTACTTATACTTTGAACTAGATCCAGATCGATAGTAAAGATAACATTGTAATTTACATTTTGCGTTCTTTTTTGCTCAACGTGGTATTATACTGTGAAGGTTAAAAGTTACATTTCTCCATTTGGTGGTTTTCATTATTACTATTGGTATACTCATTATAACATTATTATAGCTATCTTTACGTTTGATACTGTTATCGTTATTGTATGGAATATGTAAAATAAGTAATCGATGCCATACAAGGTTCTATGCTTCTACAGAATATATTTTTCTGTTAGTGGTTCTTGTATGTAAAATATAAGTTTTTCATTTTGATTCATGGAAAAATGATAAGTATTTAGAAGGGGTGAAAAGTTATTATGCAATTTAGTATGGAACCAAGGAAGTGGTTCTAATAATTATTATTTGTCAGTATGTATACAGAGAAAGAACTGTTTGCAAAGTTCATTGAAATGATTAAGCATTACCAAGTTGGTCAAGATAATAGAAGTGGTAATACATTAAGTAATAGAGATCGTCCCTGAATCAGAAAAAATTTAAAGTTTTAAAATATCTGTAATCAGGTTCTGTCTGACTGTCAAGATTTGGTAAGGTTGTTAAAATTAGTGTGGAACGAATCGTAAGTATGCATTTTGTTATAAAATAAGTGTGTTGATTCATTTTCCCCAAACATTCAATAGTTGATCACATAAAATACATATAAGATGAATAACATTTTATGAATCTTAGTTTTTTGATTATTTTTTAGAAACCTAACTCAATTATTGGTTCAAAGGCCTTAATTTATTGTTTAATTCATTCTCATAATATTACTTAATTTATTGAAACGCTTATTAAGCTTGATGTAAAATGAAATTACATGATATTTAGAGGCTTTATATTGACCTTCAGATTTGTAAATAGTCATGAAAAGGACCAATACTAAAAGAAAATGCTTTTCATACCAAATAAATATCAATGAAGATGGGGTTCATCTATCTTTATTTTAGCTTTAATGTAATACTTTAATAATTTTGTATTATATAATCACGTGACATTACATGAATCGCATGCAATACTTCCATTTATTGTGCATCAACGTAACTATTGCTACAATTTTGTTATTCAGTTTATAGGGTCGTGATGGCTTACAAATACTATTTAATATTTTAATTAGGAAATCGACATAATCGTTATTGTTATATTCATCGACACATTTATCAGTCAAATTATCCATGCTGTAATAAATTGTCATTTCTCCTCTTAATTGGTTTGAATTGTTTTGTGATAAAAATAAAGACATGCATCATGATAAGTAAATAAAACGTTATTCTGCAAAAATATCTTGAATAATAATTTATGAGCATATCATTTTGCTAACTATTTTTTTTAACATCAAGTGTTTTCCTTTTTGTTTCTCCTATTTCGAATAATAACTTGAAAGATTTGGTATAATTTTGTAATGATTTCGCCCTTACATTTTTACATAATATTAGAATATTAAAAAAGGTACAAGGAAGTTATGATTTAATACTTTCAACAATTATGATACTTCTATTACTGCTGGTTAAAATTCGGAGAATATGACGAAAATCTCCTTGAAAACAATCAATCTATTACCAAAAGAAATTTTCTCAGCACATAGATCACGCGATTTTCCATCAACTATTTCTAAAGTTTATTTTGGAACAATAGAAGCTTAATATCATTAATTAAATCTACTTCTTTTAACGATTATTTTCTGGCACATATTATGCAAATACACTTTTAATATCGTTCAATTTGAAAGAAATCTAAAAGTTTTACGATTTCTTAAACCTTTTCGAAATACTCATAATGTAATACCAGTCTGTGATAATTATAAAATTATTTGACCTAAAGAAGTGACTTATGAATTTTAAAAATCATCAATTGTAACAAAACTGAAATAGTACACTGTTGGTTGGATTGCAGTAAAAAAAAATAAATAAAATAATAAATCACCGTCTCATGCAAAAATTATTTTTCTAAACTTCCAAAACGGTTAAAACAAATAAAACTATCTTGTTGACATATCATTTAAAATATATTTAATTATTCATTGATATTCAATAATCATTGTTCATTTTTATTTTCCAAGATGGCGTCGGAGGAAGACAAGCCTCCGGATAAGTGCAAGAAAAAATATTACAGTTGTCATCCTAAAATTAAGTGTGTCACTGTTACTTGTATAATTTGTGAAAATGTTCATCACTGGAGTGCTTTTAACAAGTTTGCTAGTGGTGTATATGTAGGTGTAGTGTTGGTAATTTGCCCAGAGCACAAGGACCTAAACATAACCTCAAACGGTGAAGGACATGAACTGCATTCAACCGCAATAATAATCATTGCTCAAATAAAGTCGAGACAAACAAAAGAAGTCAGAGAAGAACTTTTAGCAAAACAAGCAGATAAATCTCAATACATGCATAATACCACAAATTCTGATGAAGAGGCTGAATATTCAGTCATAAAAACTCAAAATCTATTGTTGAAAAAAATTAATATAGAAATAATAAACCAGAATGAACTTATGAAAGAACTGCTGGATAAATACAGACAAAACGAAGTACTACGAAATCAAAGACAACAAAATTCAAACAATTTAAGTGACATACCATATGCAAGTGTGATCACCAAAACTGCAATTCAAAAAATAAGGATTCTGAAAATAATAGAAAAAACTACTAATAGTGTTAAATAAATAGACAACTATGAATAATTGTTCATCTTCTTACATTCGTTATGACAAATGTTACAGCCGTTTCGGTAACACAGTACCTTCTTCAGGCGTATGTACAACAAAACTTATAATACGTAGGGTTTATAACATGAATATACACAATATCGTCAAAAGTCCAACAACAACAACAACAACAGAAAGGTACACACTAATCGTACATTGTCAGCAAATGTGATCAATTCAAATTTAAATTTAGAAATGGAGAATTATTCAAATTTATCATATCGTTTAAAAACGTTTCTGAATTTTTCAATCTATTAATTTCCATAGCTTTAAGGTAATCTAATTTTCTTCCTTTATTTCATGTACATAAAATTTTTAAATCAGTGCTCTAAATTTAATCGGAATTGAAAATATGGGTCGCATAACTAGCAGTGTCTAATCTATTTTTATAGGCACATTTTTGTTCTTTGAGTCTGTCTTTAAATGCTCTCCCAGTTTAAGCTCTGTATTGTTTATCACAAGTTCCACAACTTAGTTCATAACCGGCAGATTTATTCTCTATTTCTGTTTTATCTTTATTATTTTTTATAATTGATTAAAAAGATTTTGTTCGATTTGAATACTATGTTTATATCACATTTTTCCAGACGATTTTTGATATTTTCTGATAACTTTTTAACATCTCGTATTTTATAACATGGTATGTTTTATTTACTTTTGCGAACAGGTGTAAGACTTTTTTTAAGGCAATTTAATATTTTGCTTTTTTGATTATATCATCTATAGCATTAAGGATATAACTATCATTACATGCTATTTGTTTTATTACTTGAAATTATTTTATGTAAATGTCGGGGTTCAATGGAATTGACAAAAGTCTATAAACATAGCTGTAGTATGTATACATTTTTTGTGAGAAGTTTATAAAAAATACTTTATTCTAATCCATCGTGTTCTCTATGTAATGTTGAATCTAAGAAAGTGATTATGTTATTATCTTCTTGTTCTAGTGTAAATTCAGTGTTCTTATGTAGTGTATTAATGTATTTAAAAAGATATCCAGTTATCTGTTGGTACCAGTCCAACTACAAATTTCGTCATCAACGTAAGGATACCAGGATAACAAACTATCACTTAAATTATGATTTATTATTTTGGCTTCCAAGTGATTCATAAAAATCTCCGCCAAAAGTGGGCTAATCAGATCACTCATTGTGAATCTATCTGTAGTAGAAAATGTTTTATTTTGAAATTGGAAATAGTTCTGTTTTAAACAGTTATCAATTATTTTTTAAATTTCTCATGCAACTATTTCATTTGTATCAGAATTTTTAAGAGCTTTTAATTATCTTTTGTACTCCAAGAATCGAAGCCTTTGAGAGAAGCTTCCTAACATCTAATTAAATTAAAATTAAATTTTGAGGAATTGTAAAGTGTTTTATATTGTTTATAAGTTCTATTACATTTCTTATGCTAAAGGTAATTTTAAATCTCGTGTTATATGTAATTGATTTGAAGAGATCTTATGTTGATTTGTATGATAGTGAACTGATGAACAAGGCAAATGGTCTAATAGGAAGATTGTTTTTATGTAATTTTATTAACGAATATAGTTTGGGTCGTTGTGGATTCATTTTTATGATTAAGTAATAAGAATAGTGTGAAAGGGCTGCAGATTTTTTTCGTAATTCTAATACTACTTGATGTAATTCGTGAGTGGAATCTTTCTTAACTTCAATAAAACTGCCAGGATTGACAAATTCAAGAGTTTTAGACACATACTGGGCTTTGTCAATCGCTAAGACCGTATTCCCCTTATCTGCCAGAATAAGAATAACATTGTTTGATTTTATCTTAATTTTAATGTTGCGAGCTACTTCTAGATAGTTTGTTTTTTTAGAAAAGAAACTTTCTTTAATTAAATCAGTTAGCAGATATTTTTCTTTCACTGAATTATTGGTTAATTTAGTGGGTAAATATTGTTTGTCGCAAAAGAGGGTTTCACACGCAGAAGCTAATTGTTCTTTTATTTTGTTGGAGTTTTTTAAATTAAAATAAAATTGAAATCTTTTTTCGAGTAGAGGGATTTCAGTATTAGAAAATGTAATATTCGACAAGTTAACGAATCTATTCAAAAATTTATGCTGGGAAAATTTGTTCGTATTGTCAGTGTGTGTGCCTGTATCATTGAGGCTTTTTAAATATTTTAATCTTCTAACTTCATTGATTTGCTTATTATAATTGTTACGTACTATAAAATTTACTATCACTCTCACTCCACGGTCGAAAACTAAAAATTCAATATTATCAAGTCTAAATGAAAGTTCGGTGTCGACAACTTTAAGGTAAACACTTATAACGTCTCTTTTGTTGTACATTTCTTTTCTATCTTCTATCAACTATCTTCTTACTGCCTCTGTTACTGCTCTCTTTGATGAGAAAATTTTAAAATCGGTTTTGATTAAAATGTATTTAGGTATCAATTGGTATTATATACACTCATGATAAAACCAAATATTTTGTGTGCAGATTCTTAAACTTAGTATGAGGTTGAAGTACCAGGTGACCAAGAAGCTTGTATCAGCTTGTTTTAACAATGTAATATTATTAGTCATCACTTGATAAAGATCCATGTAAAATTTAATAAAAAAACAACTATAAATAATTGTCGATATTCACTTTATTTGTTATGAAAAATGTCACAGCCGTTTCGTTAACACAGTACCTTCTTCAGATGTGTGTATAACAAGACTTATAATACGTAGGGTTTATAACATAAATATACACAATATCGTCAAAAGTCCAACAACAACAACAGAAAGGTACATACTAATCGTACGTAGTCAACAAATATGATCAATTCAACTTTAAATTGAGTAATGGAGAATCTTTAAATTTATCATATTGTTTAATAACATATCTGAATTTTTCAATCTATTTATTCCTATAGATTCAAGGTAATCTAGTTTTCTCCCTTAACGTGTCAAATACGACATTTTCTAACACTGAAACCTCTCTACTCAAAAAAAGTTGTAGATTTAATTTTAATTTAAATAACTGCAACAAAATAAAATAACAATTAGCTGCTGAGTGCGAAAACCTCCTTTGCGAATGACAATCTTTACTCACTAAATTAACTAATAATTAAGTGAAAAAAAAATATCTGTTAACTAGTTTAATTAAGAAAAGTTTCAATTTGAACAAAACGAACTATCCAGAAGTAGCTTGCAACATTAAAAGTAAGATAAAATCAAACAATGTTTTTGTAATTCAAGCGGATAAGGGGAATACGGTTATGGTGATTAACAAAGACCAATATGTGTCTAAAACCACTTAAATTTATAAAACCTGGCATTTTTATTGAACTTAAGAAAGATCCTACTCACAAATTTCATTAAACAGTATTAGAATTACAAAAAACTCTACAGTCCTTTCACACTATTCTTATTGCTTAATCATACAAATGAATCCGCAACGACCAAAACTATATTCGTTAATAAAATTACATATAAACAATCTGACTATTAGAACAGTTGTCTTGTTCATCAGTTCAACATCATACAAAAAAAAAAAAAAAAAAAAAAAATCAAATTAATTACATATATCACGAGATTCATAATTACCTTTAGCATAAGAAGTGTAATGAAACTTATAAACAATATAAAAATCTTTACAATCCCTTAAAATTCAATTTTAATTTCATTTGATGTTAGAAAGCTCCCTCCAAGTGTTTCGATTCTTAGAGTACGAAAGATAATAAAAAGCCTCTTAAAAATTCCGATACAAATGAAATAGTTGCATAAGAAATTTTTAAAATACTTGATAACTGTTTAAAACAGAACTTTTTCCAATTTAAAAATAAAATATTTTCTACTTCAGATAGACTCACCTAATTAGCCCACTTTTGGTGGAGATTTTTATGGATCACTTGGAAGCCAAAATAGTAAAACATTATTTCAGTAATAGTTTATTATCCTGGTATCATTACGTTAATGACGCAATTTGGTTTTGGACTGGTATAAAAAGATAACTGGATATCTTTTTTAAATACATCAATACACTACATAAGAACACTAAATATACACTAGAACAAGAAGATAATAACAAAATCAGTTTCGTAGATTTAACATTACATAGAGAACACGGTGGATTAGAATATTGTATTTTTTATAAACCTAACCACATGCAATACATAATGATCCCATACATTCTTTCTCACGAAAAATGTCTACATACTACATCTATGTTTATAGACTTTTGTCAATTCCATTGAACCCCAACAATTACAAAAAAGAATTACAAGTAATAAAACGAATAGCATATGATAATGGTTACAACACTAATATTATAGATAATATAATCAAAAAATCAAAATTTAAAATTGCCATAAAAGTAGTCTTTTCCCTGTCCGAAAGAGAAAATAAAACATACCATGTTATCACATATGTTGGAAAGTTATCACAAAAAATCACAAATCACCTAAAAAAATATAAGATCAACATAGCATTCGAATCAAACAAAAATTTACAATCAATTATAAAAAATGATAAAGATAAAACAGAAATAAAAAAAGAATCCGGAGTTTATGAACGAAGTTGTGGAACTTGTGATAAAAAATGCAAAGGTTAAACAGGCAGAGCATTTAAATACAGACTCAAAGAACACAAATATGCCTGTATAAATAGATTATACACTTCTTGTTGTGCGAGCCATATTTTTAATTGCGATTACATTTGTAACAATGATTTAAAAATTTTATATACCTGTCATAAAGGAAGAAAATTAGATTACCTTGAAGCTATGGAAATGAATGGATTGAAAAATTCAGATACGTTAATAAACGATATGATAAATTTAAATAATTCACTATTTCTAAATTAAAATTTGAATTGATCATATTTGTCGACTATGTACAATTAGTATGTACCTTTCTGTTGTTGTTGTTGGACTTCTGACAATACTGGGTATGTTCATGTTATAAACCTTACGTATTATTAGTCTTGTTGTACATACGTCTGAAGAAGGTACTGTGTTACCGAAGCGGCTGTAACGTTCATCATAACGAATAAAGTGAAGATCGACAATTATTTATAGTTGTTTATTTATTTAATTTGACATGGATCTTCATCAAGTGACGACCAATGATATTACATTACTAACAGTATTAAAGAAGGACAAAATGTAACAATTAAAAAACATATTAAAAAAATACTGACTACTGCTAAAGACCATCCATATGAAAATCTGTTACAAATTTCCATATGGATTAGGTGCTGTGGATTCTATATGGATTTCTAATCTGGATTTTTATAACTGTAATATTATTAAATAAGTTAAATTTAACGATATAAAAATCCATATGGATTTGTTACATTTAAATCCATATATGTCTCATTTTATACATATCTTCCATACGTACTTATCTGCTATATATTTTGATTACCGGTTTTTACATCTATATGGATGACAATTCTATAATCCATATGGATTTTGTACTCTCAAATGCAGAAAGATTTTTTATTTGCATATATATACATATTTTACATTGTGATACTATATGGATTGCCATGTACAAATCCATATGGATTTCCTATTTATAAAGCCATATGGATTTTCCATTTATAAGTAATCCATATGGATCCTCCATTCTCAATATTACATGGATTTTTCATTTATAAATCCATTTTGATTTTGTACTCTATAATAAAAAAGTATATATTAACTGTTCCCAATCAAAAGGTGCACATAAAAACCAATTTAAGAAATTTTGGAAGTGCTTCAATGGCTTAGTAGTTAGCGTGCTAGCTGCCTAGTCTGAAAAATTCCGAGGGACTGGGGTTCGAATCCCGTCGAAAAATATCGAGACTGGTTTTTTGGGCTTTTTCGATAGGAGGGATACCAAAAAACCCTTTATCCGATTTTGAATATAATAAGTGGATTTTTTCGGACAATGTCTGCACCTCCTGGAAAAGCCAACACCTGGCCAGCTCGTTGGTAAAGTCACTATTCATTTTAACAGTTTGTACGGTAAGGTAGATAGTTAATGGAGGAGATCCTGCCACTAATCTGATACGTTCCGGGGTGTGCTTGAGACGATCGCTGCGCCTCGTAAATAATATCCTGTATGATGGATGACCGAGTCGTCTAAGGGGAAGTTTGCGCTAGGGGCCCGCACGAAGCACTTTCATATTCGGGGTGAGGAAGCGGGGGAGTTCAGGAAAGAAAATAAAAGTTGGGTAGGTAGGTTAGATTAGGAAAGAAAAGTAGATACGTAAAAGCCCAGAAATTGGTATACGTTGAATAAATAATATATTAAAAGAAATTTTTATCGGAAATCATTGTTATGAGTCAGTTGTTGCATTCGGAACACCATATAAAACACAGTTTCTATAAGAAATAGATGTTACATATTGTTGTTTTTGACCACGATAAAATTAAATATAAATAAATTATCAACATTAGATCCTAAAACCTTAGACAATAAGAGCAGACAACATTAGAGCCTCAAGTGTTTTTGTCGGGAATTCAAAAAAAATGTATTTCAATTTATTTCAAATTTTCAACTCAAACACTTCAGGCCCCTAGTTTGCAGTGTTGCCATCCACATGGTAGAACTTAATCTAAATCCATTTATGTTGGATGTCATCCTGGTAAAAAAAACAAGATGGAAAATATATTTCTAAAAAAACATTTTTTCTTCGAGTGCAAGTACCCACCAAAACATAAAAAAATTTTGTATTGTTTTGTATGGTTTAGTGTTATTGGTTTTATTTGCGATTTTTGTTTGAGTTATCAAAGAATTAACGGTCTTGCCTCCTCGTAGGTACTAAAATTTTACTTAGTGGTTTTTCCTAAAAAACAATCAGTGTCAATCCCTACCTACAACTCAATCCCCCCCATTCTATTATTGTGAGTAAGTCCAGTTTTCCTGGATTTGGAAAGCAAATACCAAAATATTTCTTGCTACTCATGTACTCCTGGTTATCAGAAAGTAGGTATGGAGATACGTCAAAAAACGAGACCTGCAACGTATACCGAATTTATCACTTATGTAGTTGTATATAAAAAAAATGTTCTAAAAAGAGAAAACGTATTAAGTTGGTTTTATTGCATTTCACTAGCAATCCGAAATTAAAGGTAGGAAAAATGAATAAGAATATATGTAGATATGCTGTAGTAGAATATTTATTGAAGTATAATGTCATTAAAGAGGTGTTGACGTAATCATTAAGAGTATGTAAGTAACTAAACTGTAATATGTGACGACTACATCCAGAAGTACGGTTAAGGGTTTGTAATTTATTATTAAAATATCTAAAACCCTAAAAAATTAACTTTATTATTTCAAAATTTACAGTAAAGTTGATGTTAGACTTTCTATACAATGTTAACTTACATTGGATGATATAAATTGTGTGACTGTTTTTATCCTATATCAATTTTTTGTTATGTTGAGAATTTCATCGTCACGCAGAAAATCTGTCATGAGCTCTTTAACACCATGTAATGTTTAAATAAAATAATAAATGTTTCGAATAACCAGCAGCGAAAGTGGTCATAAATTTGACAGCAATTTGCCTTCAAGGCAATAAATTTTTTGCTACTGCAGCTAGTTTGCTATTAGTATACCACCAAACCAAGGGCAACAGAATTTGTCTGAATATTGTTAATATGGTATTTGATTAAGTCTACTCGTCTAACTTTAATACCAAACAAATATATGAAACGAATCGGAGGAAGAATCGATCTCCGGTCGTCGCCACTAAATCACATTAGATTGTTGCTACGTTAGCAAATCTAATCCCCTCCAAGGTACCTGACCCTATTTGAAACCTTTTTAAAAAAAAAAATTTGTAACAGATAATCATCTAATACTGCCAACCCTTTTATCGTACATGAAATGTAGGAATGACTTTAACCAAAAATAAATTGTTTGTCTTTACCGATTCGATTCGTTGTCTTGGCATAATAAATTAGTAGTAAACGTGAATACCTACACAAACGCCCATGAAAGTAAGTATTCGTAATGTAAATAGATGTCATGAGAGATAATACTCCGGAGACTGGAGAGGATACCGTATGCAACGGGGTGTCTACGCACAAAACCAGGTTTTTCTTATGTATTTTTGAGCGTACAATCCGAATTCACCGGTTATTTTTGGTTAAA
>JAPYYV010003142.1:0-19390 GCA_030522625.1 Copidosoma aretas
TTTTTTATTTTTTTTTTTTACACCAATCGAAAGAGCAAGTCTTAAACTACAATCCCTCAAATTTTCAAGTTGGGATGGCAAAAAATAAGCGAGTGGTAAGCAAATAAAGACGGCAGGTCGTGATAAATTGATATACATAGGTATAGAAAAGGATAGGGACGCCCGCGCCGTAGAGGTCCGTGCTCATAACCAAGAAAGTATATCTAAAGATATCAAATTGACCACACATTGCTATCTTTATTTGTTTACCACTCGCTTATCTTTTGCCATCCCAACTTGAAAATTTAAGTGATTGTAGTTTAAGACTTGCTCTTTTGATTTGTGTAAAAAAAAAAAAATAAAAAAGAATACATACTTTAAGAAAAATTGGCCTGTACTTGAAACTTGATTTTCACCATTAAAAAATGTTTTTCAACAAAAAGCGACTGTACCATCCGTAAGAGCAGGTCAAAATCTATTGATTTATGTGTTTACATTTTTTTTCTAGCTATTTCCCAAAGCTTGTGAGCGAGTTGAACAGAACGTGATTTATGCAAAGTGGCCCGCTTCGCTTGGACGCTCCCATATATTAGTACAAGGATTTGATATGTTTGCTTCCCTTCTCTCCGTCCTCACCCGCCTCCAAATTGACAAGCGAATTCGTTAGATTTTTATGTGCACGATCGTCATTTATTTCCTCGACCACCCCCCCCCCCTCTCCTCACCATCACCTACACCTGAATTTGCTTGCTTTCTCAGTATTTTTTCGTAAGAAATATACTCCTTTCCCAAGTGTCATCTCTTCAGCCCTCCCTCCCTCACAGCCCTCCTCGCCGCCCCCACACCACCTACTCGCCGCTACCTCTCTGACTTAGAATTTCAACAAGAGTCCTGTGTGCAGCGGTGAGAGACATAAGTACTGCGTACGACTCAACAAGTGTGGAGCTCCTAATAACTGCGCACGTCTCTATGACGCCACGCATTGTTGTGATTTCCTTATTTATGTGTATTTAAAATATAGCTGCTTTTCTGATTAGAGCATGTTTCTTACTTTTTTCATCGCCATATTGTATTTTAAATATAAATTATATTATTGTGATTAAAATGTTGTTGAAATAAGAAAGGTATACATTAATGATTTTTCCACTTTACCTTACGGTAATCTTTTGGAAGGGCTTTTTATAAAGAGTTTGCTCATCCACCCTAGTTAATTCAGCACTTATTACCCAAAAAATGGATTGCGATATGTATTTATTCGTATCTAACGTTACTTTGTTGTCCTTCTGTGATACTAAGGCGAACAGGCCACATCTACTTTTTCATCATCATTTTGTATTACATACAACAATTTTATAAAAATTGTACACGTTTCAGCACGTTATGAAATTTAATTTATGAGGTCTTTATGTACATCTCATTATTACTAATAATATGTAATAGTCGTTTGGAAATTAATTTCTGAAGAATGTTTTAAATCGTGTTTATATCGTTTAATTCTAATAAATTGAAAATATTATGAGGCTTTTTTCATCTCGACAATGCTACATATAATTGACCATGAGAGAATAGAGGTTTCATAAGATAAAAGCATACTTGATCAAAACTTTAGCCTTGGGCTCTATTTATTGTCATTGACAATGCTAAGACGATAGAACGCCGTTTTTATATAAAAGAAATAGTATCTAGAATTTTTATCAGAACATAATGCAATTCTTGGAATAAATGCTTTATTTCTAATTTTGCCGTCTGTGATAATTCGGACTTTAATGTTAAATTTGTATGATTTGGTTATTTTTAATCTTGTACTATTCGCAGTCTATTATATATACTTATTTTTTTTTTATATATTATAGTCCCTAATGGCACACAACATTTCAAAAACGTTCTAGAAACGTTGAAAACAAAACTTTAAAATTATTTAGGAATTGTTGATAAAACGTTTTATAAACGTTTTAAAAACGTTCAAAATCTCCGCTTTTGTTGATATGAAAAACCTCGCCAGAACCGCTTTTGCTTCAGTTTTCTTGTAAATCGTGAGCCAGATAGGCATTACTATCCGGAAGATTACACCAATACTGGGGGCCTTAGCTTTATTATCATATAATTTTAGTAAATATAAAAATTTATTTGTTTATAAGACAATTGTGAAAATTATCATACACTAGCTTAGGCCCCCTGTGGTGGTGTTATCAGCTGGATAGTAATGCCTACATAGCTCACTATTTACGAGCAAATCTAATGCAAAAGTAGTTCTGGCGTGATTGTTTATAACAACAAGAGCGGACATTTTCAACGTTTTTAAATCGTTTATAAAACACCGTATCAACTTTTTTAGAAAACATTTTAAAGTTTTGTTTCCAACGTTTTTGAAACGTTTTTAAAATATTGAGTGCTATTAGGGGTGTTATAGTCTGGCTCCTACTAAGCGTACTACTTAGGGTACTCAGCACTTGGGAAAGGGAAGGGGCGAGGGATGGTAGGGGGTAAAGGGTGACTAACAATCGTTCCGCACTCGCCCAGGACAAGTCCTGTAGGTTGAGGAAAAACCTCTTGGGAAAAACCGATCTCGGAACGGCCCAGTGTATTGCCTGAGCTCTGACCGGTTGTCTACGTATAAATACTAGGTCTAACTCCTGCATACCTCCTGTTCACGTTGTCTCTGACGTAAGAAAGACAGTAAATTGATCAACGAAGAAAAACAGATTAAGCAAACCTCTTGGCAAACGGCAAGACTCGAAGTCCCACCTATACGACCGTATACTGCTGAACTTCGGTGATCGACGTAACTGCAACTCTACCTTTGCGCCACCGTGTCGGTGTGATTATTATGTATATTTAAATTACACTTATTATGTACATACAAATTTTTGATATCATTACTATCGCTCTTATTTTCAAATTTAATTCATGCAGTGAATGACCTTCTTAAATATTATTTAGTACTTCTATTGGAAAATTGATATACGTCAACACCTTCAATAGTTGCCATGTCGATACTATGCTCCGTTACAATAATGATTTTCATATTATTTTAAATTACATTATTCGCAAATAATGTGTACTCATTATAAGTTCTTAATATTGACCTGTTTGTTGTCAAATTTAAAATATTTCTGAATATTTTTGAACATACGTCAGTTCGTCAGTTGTTATCCAATTTTAAGGGTTATCAGATGTTTCAATCTGTCCATCTCCATTATTAAAAAATAATTTTGAAAATCTTTCGTCTATTGATAGTACAATAATTTTAAATCTAAAAATATTAAACAATGGCCATAAATATGACGGTTCAATTGTTTTAGAGATTATTATACTTCTGTTCTATTTTTAATTACTGGTAGAATTTGATGGAAATCTGTACCTAAAACTATTAATTTATTTCTAAAAGGTTTATAACTACACGAATAATGTAGAGATCTATCAAAATTTCTTATCCTTTTTTTAGAATCACTGAAGCTTCATCCAATACAATTCAATTTACTTCTCTTAATTTATTCTTATTAATTTCAAACTCTAAAAATAATTGTTAATTGTCATAAAACAACTTCTTTGTTACATGTCACTCGTTGAAAAATAAGAATTTCCTAATATAAAAATTATTTGACTATTTATGTAACCTAACGCTTGTAATAATGACTAATAGTTCTAGTAACTTAGTAAAAATGAAGTAAATAAACCCAACGGGGAGTAATACAGACCTTTCATGTCTTCAAGTTTTCCAAGAGGTCTACTTGGTGGCTGCTCAGGCAGATTGCTAAGTGACTTAGATGTTGTATGGCATGCCATGCTTGAATGTAGGATGGTGCTATCATTCGCTGTGCTGCTGGCCGGAAGTGGAATTTTGTTGTGGGCCGGCAAAATCAGCTGGGGAAACTGTAATTAAAAAGCACCGTCATGCGTGATTTAATTCACTGTCTTTTTGTATACTCTTCTTAATAACGCTTTCTCTGCTAATTACTACTTCTGGTATAAAAGAATTTTTGACGAAGAATAATATGTTGTTCATGAATAACTAGAGAAAAATTGTTTTTCATTATACTAGAAAGATTTTGGCTTTCTGTCTCATTTAAAATTATCATCAATATATCTTTAAGATATTTGGTTAGAATCTTGTAATACTCGAATATCACTAACTATTTTCAAGTTATTGTTTCTGTAATATTATAAGGTTAATTAGTATAAGGTTATTACTTAATGTAATTTTACTAATACAACCTTACTATTGTCATAAATAAGTTGTAACATTTGATATAATGTTGATAAATAGTTACATACAAATAGAGAAATAGGTTATCTGGCTTAATATTGTGACATAATTAGTAATCAGAATATTTTGGAACAGTATCCTCATATATTTGTATTTTTTTGTTATTTTTACTTGTTTATTTAGGAAGTAGAATGTGATGTGATCAAGATGCAAATGGTGTGTTACGACCAAAGGCCGGAAAAGTAAGGAAAGTCTCAGATCGTCTAAGTATTGTCGTCAGAGAAGAAGCCAAGGGTTATGAACGGACGATCTTAGGCTCCTTCACTTCAGGCCGTGGTCAGTACACGATTGTTCAGCCCCAGCGGCTAAGAAGAGAATATCACCGACTGCGCAACGGACCGAAAAAATCACTTACACTGCCACTGGCATGAAAAGGTTATTAGATTTGTCAAATATCGAATCATTATACAATAATTTAGCCTTTAATCGCGGAGAGATTGTGAAACTATAGTGTTCCTATTCTGCTGAACAATCTAAATAATGTAATTTTATTTAAGCATTTTATTATATCATTGCTTAATCACTTTCTGCTATTTTAATGATAACAATATTTTTTGATTTCAAAAAACATCTACAAATGCAGTGTAAGCATTATCTGTGTTACTTTTAATTAACTTTCAACCAAAGTATGATATTTAATTATCAGTAGAATGATAAGCTAAAGGTGCAAAAAATATCGCTAACAAATAAGAGGAAGTAAATGTTACTTATTCAGGAGATTCATCGGTCAAACAGCAATAATAAGAATATCATCTTATTCCTTAGAATCTATTTATTGCGCCATCATTAATGTTACGGTAAAAACTTTGTACTATTCTGAAGATATTTTTGTAGAACATAAGTGTCAAGATTTCAGTATCGAATCTGTGGCAGTGGGAATAATTCTTAGAAGCTGTCATCTGGTAGTTTTGAGATAGACAGTAAGATTTCATTAAAGAGGTGATTACTATATCAATGTTTCTTTACAAAATTACCGTCATCTTAATATGTAAAGATCTCAAGCTAGTTGAGAAAATTTAGTACATACGCTAAAACATGCCCTAACAGCTACTCTGCAAAATGCACTTCAAATATTCGATCATCGAATACCATTAGCACTATTTTTCTGTCAGCATAAATACCTTTCATTAGAATTACTCTTGGGGGATGTACTACTTAGGGTTATAATCTCAAAATTTATATAGCCTTTGATGAGGACTTAGATTGAATTTATTTAAATGGGACTGTATATCGCCAGGATGTACCAACCCAGTTCAGCCTTGCATGGCGATTTTTTTGGCTGTAACGTAATCTGGGGTGGCGAGTCTGGCTATTTCTGGTGAATGTGACCGAAAGCCTTAGATGTATATATATATATATATATACTCTATACCTACGTAAGAGCCATTCCACAATGAGTGCACCGGGCGCTGTGTTCTTTCATAGATCTATATTTGTCTATAGGTATGTTCGGGGACCGGCATTGGGTGTCCGTAGGCGACCTGCTTTACACATTCTTGTATATCTGTATATATTGCCTGCAGTGTTCCTGATTCGCCCGTTATATCACGTGTACACTAAGTCTCTTTATAAGCCTCCTCATTGCGTTAAGTCACTCGAATCTCGGCTCACGTCTTGTTATAAATATTTAAGTTTACGTCCATTGTAAATTTATATTACGTTTTTGCAGCAACTAAACGAATTCTGATATGTAGTACTTTGCTCAGTGGGCAAGAATATCGTTGTGGGCCGATTGACTTAAGAATGTAAGTCTTAAATTTCGTAAATAGGTTAGTGGTTATTGACAACATTTAACAATTTTAAACTGACTCTTTTATTTTAGATTTACGATTTTACGATTTAAGAAGCAGATCAATTGATGTAAAGTATGAGTTCCAAGAAGTCTAATCAGTGACAGTCTTTTTTTGTTAATATTGGACCAATCAAGTTATATTTTTTCATTCAAGTACTTATGCATTTGTATCAAGTAGTACATTATTAGGTTGGGTAAAATTATAACTAATTATGTCGGTATGATAGAAGTAGAAAAATCAATGCATGAAATTCTACATAATGCAATAATAGAATTTTGTAAGAAAACTAGTTTTGAATAATCTAATTGGCTTAGGAACTGACGGAGGGTCAAATTTATGCAGGAAGAAAAACTCTGTATTCACTTTTTTTTTTTAAATAAAACCCTTAAGTACAATTAGTACTTTGCGTCAGTCATGCTCTATATAATACAGTTGCTGAAGTTTATAATTATTTTCCCGCAAATGTTAGATTCTTATTTAGTGAAATGTATGCTTGGTTTAGTAAAAGTTCCTTAAGGAAATATGAATGGAGACGAACGTGGTACCTAAATAATCTAGATACTACAGATTCTAATGATATTAATGAATACCATAAGCTCATACCAATGTCAGAATCTAGATGGTTAGTTAAGTAAACTATTGTGACAGTGATATTAGAGCATTATGATACTCTAAAAACTCATTTTATATGTGTGGTAAAAAAGGAAAAATATTATAAGGCTAGATTGCTAAACGATATGCTAGAAGATGAAAAAAATAAGTTGTATCTCTTTATCATGAAGCTAATTTCAGCAGAAATAGATTGTACAAATGTTTCGTTTCAAACAAACAAATGTAGACTGGGGTCTAGCATACAATGATATAGAAAGTTCAATTCTATTTTAAGCTCAAAAAGTTATAAAAAAAAGTTTCATCAGTAGTGGGTTGGATGTAGTCACAAACAACGCAGGAAATTATTTAGCGTTCATCGATGTTTCTGACAAGTGTAATTTTGGCATCGAGCACATGAAGTGAATTAGTAACGAAGCAAGATCAGGTATTAAGAGTCGTTCATATAATCTTATTGAAAGTCTTCTGCTAGAAATATCAATAAGATTTCCTGATAATATAGCGATATATAAGAGCTTCAATGGCTTAGCCGTTAGCGTGCTAGCTGTCTAGTCTGAAAAATTCCGGGGGACCTAGGTTTGAATCCCGTCAAAAAATATCGAGACTTTTTTCTTGGGCTTTTTCGATAGAAGGGGTACCTAGCATACCGAAAAACCACTTATATAATTTTTAAGACGATTAGTCGATTCCTCCGAACGATGTATGCACCTCCAGGGGCTTCCTTCCGGGGAAAGCCAACACCTGGCCAGGTCGTTGGTAAAGTCACTATCGATATTAATAGTGGGTATCGTAAGGTAGATAGTTAATGGAGGAGATCCTTTCAGAATGCGCTTTAGACGATCGCTGCGCCCTGTAAATAGTACCCGGTTGGATGGATGGCCGAGTCGTCCAAGGGGAACTTAGCGTTAGGGGCCCGCACGAAAAAGTCGCATACTCGGGGCAGGGAACCAGGTGAGTTTAGGAAGAAAGGGGTCAGTTGGGCAGGTAAGTTAGATTAGGAAAGAAAGGTAGATATGTAAAAGCCGAAAAACGGGTAAACATTAAATAAATAATACAAATATCAATACTATATAGCGATGTATAAAAAATAATGATTTTTATAACCAGCTGTCTGCTTATCTCATACTTTGAACCCAAAATTTTCTGAATTACCATTTTTAAACACCTATTAAGATAAAAAAAACTTAGATTTATAGAAAATCAACAGAACAAGCTAGTTACAGTAGATTTGGTTGGTCTACATGGTAAAAATGAGGTCAAGTAATGCTGTTGTTGAGCGAGTATTTTCCATCATGAACGCAGTAAAAATAAAATGCTGAAATCGAATGTTATTATAATTATTTGACTCTATTTAAGAATTCTAATGAGATTCTACTCTCATAACATGTAATGTAAAGATTTCGTTTCTTTAGCTACGATGGTCCGAGATTGCAATTATAAGACTGCGTATAATTTCTGGCACATCTAGTGAACAAAATAGTGTCGTAGAACAAAAAGAGACAAGACTACTAAGGTTATTACAAAATTATGATGTACCTTGCATCTGTATTCCAGAAAAAAATTGAAATGTAACCATACATATACCTATTTTAGAAATGTTTCCAAATAACTCGCTTACTATAATAAGCTTTATAAGATGTATAGAAATAATTATATTTTCTGTAACAAATAAAAGTACGTCAACACAAAAAATTTTGTTTTCTACCGAACTAATGATGAAATTAAGGGAGTATTTTCCCACAATGAAAATGATCAGATTTTGATGAAACTTTACAAATATATTATATGATATCGTGCAAAACCACTGGTAAAGTTTCAGACCGATTTAGAACCTGTGTGCTGAGATATAAACATATCTTTTAATACGTGCTCTTATGGGAATTTATAAAATCGTACCAAACCTCATACTTGCATATTTTTTTTAAGGTACTTCTAAGGACCAGATTTTAAAATAATTGGAATTTTTCATTCAATAATTGCTCAAAAATGTGAGTGTATTTTTTTTTATAGTGGTTTAGAACTTATCAAACAAACATTTATTGATATTGTAAGATATTTAATGTGATAGAAGTCGATATTTTTCTCACTCACGAACATGTAGCAACGTTGCGTTGGGTTAGAACAACTAAAGTGACTGAAGTCATGATGTCCGCCCCAGCTGATTGTCTGCTTCACAAGCGCAACGTTGCCGTATTTCATATGCATGAACAACTGCATGTTCTCCGTCTCTTTCTAAGATCTCTCTTTCTCTCTCTTGCCAAGAAATCTCACTTAAATGTTAAAAATTTTTATTTTGTTTGTAATCAAACCCATTAACAAAAACTTACTATAACATGTGACTAAAATTTTTTTTTTTTGATTCAATTAATTATAAGAAAGATAATTTGTGTGGCGATTTTCATGGCTATTTTTCAATTTCGGTGGCGATTTGTGGCGATTTTTTAGCCACTAGGTAGTGGTACTTAGATGCACAGGACTGGACACCCTGAATATCAATCTAATGCTTAGCTTTGAAATAACCCTACTATATAAAAAGTGCATGACACGTTTTTTTATGAATAACGAATGGCCAATGTACGCAGCTGGTTGAGCAACCGCAATTTTGCAAATATTTCTCTCGTCATTAGGGATGTTAGATGTATAATACAACAAAAAGCATCAAGAAGAAATATTTTTTCAGTTTCGCTTTTTGCAGTTGCACTGGTCTACTCTGTTATTTTACACCACACGTTCTAGCGTTCTTCGTTTGGGGTGCCATTATGCTGTGACATATGAACGTTGCTTTGAATGTGTCGTCTGTTCATCTAGATTCAGCATAAAGGGCTATGCCCAAATCACGTGGCCAGCTTAGGGGGAGGAGAAATACAGATAAATGCTACGTTGGGCTACGTGAGGGGAAGAGGGAGGGGTTGGTTGAACAAAAAGCTACGTGGTTTTTTTATATTGTTCTAAAGTACGCATCTTTACTTTTTATATGAAAATCTCACGAATAAAATATGATTTTGACCAAATAGAAGAAATATCAACTAGTTTTTATTACTAAAAACAATTGCATATATAATGCGCCTTTAAAATTGAGAGACGTTCGAAAACTCAAGTCCATCACACACATTAAAGAGGGTCGTTCAAGGTTATTCGAGTCTCAGTATAAGTCTTTGCATATGCAGATGGTAATCACGTAATTTGCAATTGATGCAAATATTTCCTGCATTTGATTTTCTAAGAACACTTATCAACTTCAGGACAGAGATAAAAATGAGACCGTGGAATAAGATTTATTATGTCAAGATATAAGTAAGCCATGATATTAGAGTATAACACTCTTTTGTTCAAAATAAACAATATAGGTGACTCTAGGAAAGTCATATAAAAAATTTATGCATACAGGATTATAAGATTATTGATTACTAACTAATCGTTAGTAATTATTAAATCTGAACAGTGGATATAAAACCGTAACCCGAAACATAAGGCTTATTTTCATTTTAACTATAATATTGGTATCATGATAATTACGGATCAGCCTACTACTATAAAAAAAAACAATCTTTATCAGAAATCATGACCCAATAAAAATAGATATGTATATACAGTAGTATAACTTTGCATCTTGCGTGATCCATACGCTGATCTCCCTGATCATGATTAAAAATTAAACATAATATTTCGATGAATAAAAGAATTATTCGTACGTATTACAAAACATTTACAGTTATATATTAATCAGTAATTGGACTCGTAATATTTTGAGACAAGTGTTAACAAAATTATGAATTATATAATTTATCACCGACAGCTTTATTGTAAACACAGAAAATGTACGGTTTTTGAAAACTTATACAGTGCGATAGCATTTTGAAGCACTAAATTATAAGAAATAAATTCATAATCTAAGAAAATAGGAAAAACAAGGTGATGAACACTGCAATAAGTACATTTAACAGTGTTTTTAAGGGCACTAAACATTTTTTTTTAAACAATTTAATATCTAATAAAAGAAGTGGGTTGACATCATTCAAAGATCTTAGACATAAAAAAAAGTTTTTAAACCTTCGAAGATACTGCAATAGTCATGGTTAAACATAAATTTAAAATTATAATGTTGGCAAGTCTACGACCTCAGTGGAATCATATTAATAAGGACGATCCCCCACGTTGTTTTGAATTTTAGGAAACATCCAATCTGTTAACTTTAGAAATAACAGAAACATTTTTTCATAGAAGATTTCATGGATAATGGATAGTACCGTGCTTTTCAAGAGTGTCATCTAATTTTCGGATGAGAAGACAAATCACGTTTTTAAACTCTAAAACCAATCAACCTTCAACAAAAAAAAAACACTTAGAGTGCTGCATTTTCGAAAGATTTTTTAGATTTAAGAAACAGTTTTATACTGATTAAAAGACAATGTTTTCAAAAGTATACATGAATAATATTAAGATTCTCGTCATAGGTGGTCTTAGGTGCGATTTATTATTTATGTAAGAACGATTATAGATATTTTTTAGCCCTCTTACCCCCATATATAAGATTTGTCGGACTTCCCCTTTCACGTGAGATTTTGCTAAGAGTTTCCCTAAAAAGCTTAGAATATTCGAGATAGTTTAGTTACAATAATTGGAATCAACGATTAATATTTTTATTTAGTAGTAGAAAAGGTGATACTTACTAAGCCATTAGCTTGCTCAGCTAGATTGTTAAAAAATATCTGACTTTTTTTTCTTTTAGCACATAAACACAAATTAGAAAATAAATTGATAAACGTTGACCGTTCGAGATAGAGATACTAATATATGAATGTTGATAGTGAGGGGATATTCACATAATTATAAAGTGTTAAAATTGACAGCAGTGAATACATGAATTAAAATACTGTTGGTTATGCGTTAAGGTACAAAATTAGACTTAAAAATAAGATTGCATTAATTTAAGTAATAGTTTAAGAATAAATTACATATTTGTGACTTACAGACTAACACACATGGAACTATGACTTGAAAAACTTACATGGAGATCCAGACATGGATCTCAATGATAAAAAAAATAAAGACTTAGTTCTCAAAATAGCAAGACTGAAATGAAATTGTAAAAAAAATACATGTCCACACGTAAAGTAAATGAAGATGTACTTCGAGAAACCAGGACATAGGAGATAATGTTAGTGAAAAGATAAATAAGAGACAGTATAAAAATATACACAAGTTTTGATCTTGAAAAATTTATGGGTCACATGCTAATGCATGTTTATTTATCGTGTGATTAGTTAAGACTGATAACGTAGTTTGTTTTAGAGTTGGAAGATTACAAAATGAGGTCTTATGTAAAAAGAAGTTATTTATATTTATAAGTTCTAGACTATGTGTTTTAATAAATCCATTTATTAGATCCTTTTGAAAAATGATAAAAATTAAATTGGCTGTCATGCAAAACATGCAAGAGTAATATCCTCTAGTATACATAAGCAAAAAATCCCTTACGGTCAAAGAAAGGTACAGAATATCAGAATGTACATTTCAAAAGAGAAAAAAAATACTAATATGCAAACGATCAAACAAGAAAATCGATAAATGAATAACTAAACACACAGGAATTGATCAGAGTTAAACTTGAACAGTATTACAAAGAAGGCAAACAAATACGATATAGTATTAAGAAAGGTAGCACTCTAAGAGAGATTAGTTTATCAAAATTTATCAAAATTTATCCTTACAGGAACGTATGATTGATACTACAGGTCAGAAAATAATTATAATTGACGGACTTAACGTCAGAGACATAGCATTGCAGTTGTGTGGACATTAAAATAGAGATACAGAGGCAAAATAGTTGACAACAGTAAAAAAAATGTAAAATTATAAGCCAACAGTAGTAGAGATTAATACTAAAAAAATAGACAGAAAAATACACAGATGAAGACGTCAAATTATAATTTATTAGCCGTGGTCATGCCAGATGAGAAGTTAAGAAAAAAAATGGCACAACGATAACTATACTTCTTGACATAAAGAGAGTCACCTGCAAAACAATACACACTTTCAGACAAAGAAAGACAGAAATTATTTTTTTTTTTAATCCATTCAATGCTAACAAAGATTCATTCAATTCTTGCTACCAAAGGAACCTCGAAGTCTTAAAACTTCGCTTTTAATTTTTTATACATTTAAGAAAAGCTAGGTATTACAAATATCTACAATTTGAGCCCTAAAAAAAGTTTCTAAGACTATTAAAAGTACTGTAATTGAATGTCCAAAAATGGCCATTTTTGGCCGTTTTTAATTTTTTGTGGAAAAAGTTGTATACGGATTTAGACTCACAAAATTTTATTGTCTTTGTAATCTCAAGCGCTATTGTAAATAATTTTTTGTCTTCGGCCAAAACATTTTTTTCGCATAAAAATCGAAAAAAAACCGGTTTGACGGACTGTTTTGACCTTTTTTTACGTAGTGCCGTGAAAATTTGCTTTATAAATATACTCATCTAATGTTCTATTTTTTTTTTTAATTGTTAAGTCAAAAAATTGGACGGAAGAGTTTTTTAAACGGATAAAATTACTCGCCTGCACTACAACGACAGCTCCAATACCCATTATCAGAGACATAAAAGCTTGGGTAGCTAAAGGATTTCTGTTCCTTAAGGACGTTAAAGATAGTTTTAACTAATTAAACTAAATATTTATATTAATAGTTATAATGACTAGCTTCATATGCGTTGTTTGAAAAATTGTCACTATAACATAATAAAAATATTCAAATATCTCAATATTTAATAGTTATTAATTAATTGATGTATTATTTACAATTTTCTTTTTAAAATGAAGAAAAAAAGTAAGTCAACGTAACCTGGAGGGGGGGGGGGTAAATTTCTAATTCACACAAAGTCCACACAGTGGGAGGGGGGGGGGGGGATCGGGAATCGAAAAAATTGTCCGCGGCATTTGGGTACGACCCCTTATATCTACACTTACTGATACACTTACGCACACCCTTATCGATTTTGATAAAAAAAATTCAATTGATTACACACATTCGCATAAATCGACATTTTTGCTCAAGTGATGTATTTTAACCACCCTCAACAGCATAATAATTATTTTGTTTTTATTTAAATACTTCTTCAGTAGACAAATCTTCTATCTGAAAGACTTTTTAACATTAATAGTCATAAAGAACAGAGAAAGCAGCATAATTTATTTTTCCGAAACTGTAAAATTTTCGAATTCAATACGATTCAACTGAAAATAAAAAGATCAATATTAATCAATTTTTTTCCTAGTGTCGATGAGTACCTTAATGCAAAAATAAAGCTACGAATCATCTGAATCGGGCTAGGGAGTGCTGAGATACACCTACACACACTAGCTTTGATTTATTTTCATTTTTCATTTAAATACGTTTTTATTCACCGTTTCTCAAATTTTTTAACAAACTTAAAACTAATACGATGAGAAAAATAAGATAATATAATAAATAAAATTGAAATTATTTTATCGAGCGGTAATAGGTAATCCAAATCCAAATCGAATCCAAATCGAATTAAATTAAAAACAAGCAAATGATGACCATTATTTTTTTCCATTGTAATGGGTATCTTAATTCCAAGACCGCTGCCAATTTATTATCACAAAGCTTCCTTTTATATTATTTTTATCATCTTTACAATCATCATTACTACATCTATTTTGTATGCAGTTTTTATTCTCATCATAGAAACTTTAACTTAAAAATTGCAAGTCTACGATATCAACTAAATTTTTCCGAGTCCAGTAAAATTAGTCGAAGGAATGCTATGTTATGACTGGTTAGGAGCAATTTGATACTTACGTAATGGTCCGAAGAGGGAGAGGAGCTCAAAAAGTCTCTTTATGACCTAGTTTTAAGAAGTGGGAAGGGAGGAGGAAGCCATACATACGTCAAATCTTACTATGTGTCAAAATTTACCTAGCAATGCGTTTTTATTATAGTTTTATCGTATTCTATAGGCATTTCACATGTTGCAACTATAAAGGTTAAAATAAGAAGTAAAAGATAGTATTCCGCTCTCTACCAATAGGGTTCTTGCATGAAAAATTTCATTTAGTCCGTCAGGTAGATTCTCAAAAAATATCAGATACATATCTTTTATTTTTCCACATAAACGAAAACCGATGCAGATAGAGCAAGTCGCAATATAGGAGTAGGGGCCCTATGACATAATACATGTATAAAATCCTTATCAAATCTCCTACAGTTATGACGCCACCGCGTAATTTCGACGTGCTTTAATCCTGTCAGTAATTTATGTGTAAAATAATACAAAATACATTACAGCAACCTTTTTTGGATGGCTCATTCGCAGATGGGTGGTGACAAAATATGTACCGCGGAATACCCCAAATCAAGACCCAACACACAGCTATAAGATTCGACTGTATGTTGGAGGAAGGGTTCGTGGCCCAGCACAAAAGAATAGTATCTTGACGTCACCTAAACAATACTGATTTATCGTAATCGTAATTTATAATTCGCTTGTCAGATCTGTTACTCATCACACACATATGACTGTGATCTATAGTAAAAGATCGCTTTGTTGATTTTGGCAGTTACCAAAAAAAAACTCTTCCTCGTACTTACATACCCAAGTGCAACAATAATTTTTCTCCTCGTTCGTTTAATGATCATGGAAATAATAATCATATAGAATAAAATAATGATTAAAACAAACTTGCGTGTTATCTGAAAAGGGTAGTATTTTTTCTAAATGAGCGCTTGGAGATTTTTTTATAATCAAAATAGATTCTTCTTTATTTTAAGATTTTTCAGAAATCTAATACAAACTTGAATATGTGTATGCGTACTTGATTCTTTGTTTATTCAGTAAGCCAAACTAAATATTCTAAACTTTTATCAAAATAAGACAAAAATTTCATATACTGCCTTCTTTTTTAACAGTAATAAACAAAATATAATTGAAAAGGAACTACATATCCGCTGAGCAAGATCTTCTTGGCGACAAGACGCGTACCGTTTCATGTCCTTCATTTTCTATTTTTACCGACCGCCGGAGATTTCTATACTCTTCTAATTTATCAGAACTTCCTGTTTTTACCGACTGATGAATATTCGCGTAGTAAACATATATGGGGTAGTTATCTACATACGAACTCTCTTTTAGAACAGGTCACGTATTAAGGTGTCCGGAAATATCCAGAAATCTCCTAAAGCTCCTTCGCCTAAGACACGTAGTCTCTGTTCTGTCAGAGGGTCAAGGATATCTGGGGTACGCAGAAGCCAAACTTCCTAGGTAGTATTGGTTAACCAGTATGCTCACGTTTTCTTCTAAAGAACCGCTTGGCACACTCTCGTCTTGGATGGTCTCGTTTCCATTAGCCAGGATACCTTTTCTCTCACCCTCTCTCTTTCTCTGAGACTGGACTTGGGGTGGTACCGCTTTGCGTCGCTCTGGATAGACTCCTGAAGGATCCCGGGTGCCAGGTCGCAAAAAAGAGAATAACTTCATAGTGCACGTATACTTGTCACAATAAAGGGAAGACTTAAATCTCTGCGATTAGTGGGTGTGAGCTCCCGAGGGAAGACAGCCTTGTTCTGCGCTGTAGCCTGCCTTTATACCAGTGCCCCGTAGTTTCTCTTATGGATTGCTTCTTTCTCCTGCCTCTTAATTATGCGCACGTGCGGTCTTTTTATTGAAATTTAAATAGTTGACTTACTTGAATATAATAGAAAAAATAAAATGCATTACCCACCGCTGCAACATGTCTAATATTATTTGACCATCTACTTGATCGACCTAATGCATTTTCAAAAAATATTTCAAGGAAGAACCTTATTAGCTCTGCTATTTGCGGGAAAAACTATTGCCTTCTGTAACTAATTCAATGCAAATATCTATCTGAACCCCCTTGCCAAAATACACTATACTGTGATTTATTATTTTTAACGTGTACTTTGCAATGTCTTGTGATGGACATGTTAAACCAAGGCTTTAGGTAAAACATCTGTGTTGTATGTTTTATATTAAATTTATAATTTTATGTAATTTTTCTAACTGATAGAGAATGTTTCGTGATGTACGAAAAATACATGTCAAGATAACATGTTATAAATATGTTTCATGAATATAAGGATCAGAATTCTTCACGGGGACAATGTTTTCATGCGTACCTGTAAATAAGTATAGTACATTACATTACAATGGACGAAGGTCGAACATCCCTCCCGGCGGTGTGATTGCCCCCCCCCCGAGGCGATGCCGAGGGGTGCAAACCGCCCGTAAAGGTGTTCGACTGTTTTCCCGAGTGATGTACTCGTATACTATTTTTCTTCCTATACGGTCGAAACTTCGCAGTCAAATCATCTTCTTGAGTTAAAAGTGAAAAGTAAGCAGGATTTCATCTGCTGCATAAATAGATCGGTTAGGTTAGCAGACCAGCAGCTGTGCTGGCAAGCAGCAGCATCAGTATATATATATATATATATATATACTGATGCTGCTGCTTGCTGTACGCGTATCACTTCCACAACGAGTCTCCATATGTTCTCTCTAGTCTGCAATAGTATGTCTCTTTTTGCAGTTGTGTAATGATAATCAATATTGAAATTCATTATGACGCATTATATTTTGAAATTAATACGTTTTATCCTTAACACTCACAATCATTCAACGAACACAATGAAGTTAGATATCTAGAGTATATACAGTGATATAGCTGCATACGCGTGCGAGAGAGAAAAGAGTATACGACAGGGAGAGTTGTACTATTCCCTCCCGGCTGACTAAGTAGCGCGCAGATAAGAAGGGAATATCGTCTTTTGGCCGACAAACGCAGGGACGAATGTCGAAGTTTCGACTAAGGTAGGAAGAGATATGTAGTAGGAGGGCTTCACCCCCCTGCACGATCCGCACGCCAACCCCCATACCAGATAATACCTTCCAAAAATATGTGGTAGGAAATTTCTACGTTAAATATATACATAATTCAAATTACGCTTTTCTCGATCACCTTCGGTCATCCTTGAAAGAAGACGGTTGTTTTTAGTAGTGTTACAGGGGGATAGTTTAATTTTTGACTATTCCACAAAGCAACCTAGTAACAAGTTTTACGCTTCATGTAAGAGTATACATCTTACTATATATGAATAGTGATAAGTACCAAAAATCTTCCGCCCCCCCCCTAACCCCCTCAGCCCCCCTTAAATCACGGGTTAATTCGTTATATTTTGACGTGTTTTGAGTGATCGTCATTTGTATGTGGCCCCCTCGCCACCCCTTACCCCCTAAACCGCCCCTCCGGCCCCCCCTCAAAAAATCGATTGTTTTCTCCGTAATTTTACGTAAAAATAATTTTTTTAATTATTTGATGGCCTCACTCAGCACCCCCCTTACCGCCTCAAAAACTTAGGAAATTTTCAGGATCTGTCGACCCACCCTCAAAAACATAGACATTTTTCAGGATTTGTCGACCCCCTCCCCCCTCAAAAACTTAGAACTTTTAGATCGTTAGTGACAATAGTTATGAAAAGATAACGGCAGAACCGTACGCTCTAGCTCAATATGAAATAAAAATATTATACAACTCAAGTACCTACAACCAAATACTATCGCACGCTTATAAGGTAAAGGTACGTATTATGGTCAAATTATTCGACGACGTTTTACTTACCCATCGATTAAAGAAAAAAAAAACAATAATTACTAATAATGTTTTGGAACCATATGAAGCGCTAAACTCTCGAGAACAAATTTCTACAGTAAAAATGATAAAAAAAAGTTCACAAAATAATTTAAGTGAATGAAAAGTCTAGTCATTTTTTGTATATATTATAAGACACGCAAAAAATTAAAAAAACACATTAAAAAAAAAATTATGTTTGCAAATATAATATATTTTTACAATGTTAAAGTAAAAAAATTTGTATTTGTGAATGAGAAGTATTTTATTATCAAGCATTACTTAATTATTTGTATACAAAAAACGATTGAAGTTATTTTAAACTTAGGCAAAATTATTAAGATTCCTTTGGCTCGGTTTCATATCTTTTAACATTTGATTCCTTATTCTATCGACAATAGCTTTTGTCGCTTCTTTAGCTTCTTTCATTCCCTTCTTTTTTTCATCAAACAATTTTTCCTTTCTGCTTGACGCATCTTTTTTTCTTGTGCTTCCAATTCCTTCTGTTTTTTCTAATTGTTTTGGGGCATTTAAGGGCAAAAGGGCATGTATTTTTTCTTTTTTCTCGGGCATTTTAGGCCGAGACTCTTGGAGAATAAGCTCACAGCTGCTGCTGCTGCTGATGTACTACAACACGCGAGAGTTTACACGAGTGTCGTGCTCGTCTGCGGCGTGTGCGAGCTTTCGCGCGTATATAAAGAGCGGTCAGTGTTCTCCCTGACTCCGTACGGGCTCTTTCCAGCTAAACGCGTCGCGCGTGTCGGCGAGACGTTGCGGTGCCGCTGCTCGTAATTGTTTGCTCGTAACGCATTTGTTTGTGCCCCCCCCCCCTTACCCCTCCACCCACCTCCAACCGCCCCTAAAAAAAATCTATCGTTTTCTCCGTGATTTCACGTAAAAATCATTTTTTTCAATTTTTCGTTTGCCCTTCCTCACCCCCCCTCCACTTCCTCCACCCCCTTTGCCCATCCGACTCAAAAACTTAAAATTTTTTCAAGATTTGACGAACTCCCCTCAAAAACTTAGAAATTTTTCAGGATTTGTCGACCCCCCCCCCCCCCCCCCAAACCAAGCCC